>CABFOV010000202.1:224396-257836 GCA_902141375.1 Timema poppense
ATAAATAAAACACAGCTATTATAAGTATTACATGAGAGTGTAGTATTATAATCCCTAAATTCACAATATAAACATATTTAACATTAATAATATGACGTGAAAAGTTTTACTTACCACCGTAACGATATCGTAAACTTCCTACCGCGTGCTATTGGACCCCTCGATACATTTCTCGATAGCGTACGACACTCGTCGATTGTAAAATCGGTCAAAAGGAGATCCGGAATCGCATATTGCTCGTAAAGAGAGTCGACGGTCGGGGACGATATGACGAATCTCTTTCAAAGGGAAAGAAAAGATCCAGAATCCCAGTGCAGATGTAATACATGTCGATCTAATTGTCCGGTAACTGAAGTCTAGATATCTCATTGACCCCCTGTACTTGCATCACTCACGTGTAACTGTTTGAAACCTTGACTATCAGATTCCTCTGAAGGGTTTGTCGATAGTTGGATTAGAGTGGGGAGGAGTTAGGGGGGGGGGCGAGGTAAGGCACGCCACAGCTCCATTGCGTCGATACCAAGGTGTGATGTGAGGCGTTCAATTAAGACGCGAGAAATTAGGCAGGATATCAAGTAAGCATACGAAGGCATAATTTTACACCAGGTGTCAGACAACCTTTCATCATGTATAGTCGGATCACCTTAATATCCCATCTTTCACACCAAATAGCACCTAGATCATATAGGGAACACAGCTTGACGCATGACAGCAAGAAATCGCATCGTGGTTATGCTATCTGTATTATATTTTAGAAAACACTGAAATTGAAACCAGTGAACCCGTTTCAGTACACACAATAATATAACTGACAAAAAAATATTCTAAATCTAAAAAAACTATTAAACTGAACACAATAATTTGGTCGTCAAAATAATGAGATTAAAAACCGTCCTGAGATACCATTTCCGGAGGGAGCATAGTCATGGATTTTATTTCCCGGTTAATCGAATATTAAGCCTTATGACATGGTCTCATATGATGGATTCATCCGAGAGTTCAACGTGTATTTAAAATCTATTTTTGCGTATAACTTGAACGGGTAGTAAGACGTGATGCTAATAATAATAATAATAAATCTATTTTATTCAAAACAAGTGATATGTTTCTTAACAGTCATTTTTTATTTCTTGGTGTGAGTAGACTCATAAGTAATTACTTTTTGACAATATTAGTTAATGCACACTTATTATTAATTTTCTCAAATAGGTATTACAATTATATACGAATAAAATTTAGGAAATATTTTTTTTAAATACAAATAAACTTGAGATATTGTGTTTTAAATCGAGCAAACCACAACATTTTAATCCTCTAATCAACTATCATATAGCCTTAGCGAGTTTCTAGCATATTTATAGAATATAGTTGGATTTAAACTAGTGACTCGTTTTGGTGGTCAAGTGGTCTTAGTTTTAAATCATTCCTCTTCCAATATATTTTAAAGCCAATAACAGGAAGATCAGGACTCGAATCCCAGTTGAGTGATATGAGAGAATCTAAATCTAAATTACGTTTTATTGTTTTTCCACGTAAATGCGGGTACACCTTATCTAAATTCAGCCATGATAGCTATTCTTAACACATTACAGTAATTAGTAAATATACCTATAGTCTGAATGGGTGAAACGTGTTGACAAAAATAATTCAATAAAAAACATAATAAACCTTTTATAAAAATCTCTCCAAACAACGTTGTAACCAGATAGAATTAGTAGTTCTTTAATCTGATTTTAACTGTTTATCTATCCATTTTCAATAACACATCCATTTGTAATATCTCCTTACCTAATTTTACTTATGTCTGAGCCACAAAAGCAGATTAAATGTTAATGCCATTTAGACTTGTCTAGCAGTGCCACTGATCTCGGGGTTTAAATTCCTACAATGTTTATTAAAGGTATTTTATTAGAGCTTTGTTTATTTCTAAAATAATTTTGGTACTGAACAAGTGATACATTAAACACCATTGTATAACCAGTCGAGTTAATTCTTAAATGTTATAAAAGAAACCTTATATGACAGCTAGAAAAGTTTCTAATTATTGTTTAACTATTATTATGTCATGTCGTTTAATGTGATGTCACTTTTTATAGATATTATCAATGCATATACATTAAAAATAAAATAGTATATTGTTATTAGTTTAGCAATTCTTCTTACAACCCACTGAAGTCATACGCCTATCCTTGAATTACTTTAATATATGAGGTACTAGTTAGATTGAGATTAGAAGAAGTGTACCCACATTTGCATGGGGATTGAATGGAAAACCATTTAGGAAACAGCCCTCTCACCCAGCTTGATTAGAACTTTAATCTGGCCGTCGTTGGCCGTTTAGTCTAGTGTGAGTGTAATGGATAAGGTTAAGAGATTTAAAATGTTAATTTTTAATGAAGAGATATATGGTTTTATTTCCTTAAGTATTCTTTCTACCAAAATATTTCTGTCAATTTTATTTAAGGTTAAAATATAAATACGCTATCCTATAAAATACGTCAAATGCATTGTAAAATACTCTTAGGACTCTTAAGGATGTTACGTAATAAATGTTTGTTTAAAAGGTCACAAGTCTGAGGCATCAATCTTGTGTTGGCCTAGGTCGCTAATGACAGGGAGCTCAGGGCTCTAATCCCGGCCAGGTGTACTGAGGGTGGTTTTCCAAAAATATTTCATTCTCCTTTCAAGAAAATTATGGTACACAACTTCTAAATTAAATATTCCCCATTCATAGCTCGTTATCGTAATTATTACATATACATATAAATTTAATATATAGTAAAACATGGCGCTACAAAAAATAGAACGCTGAGACTTCTTGCAAACGTTTAAAAATTCCACGAAATTTTAAGAAAGTGTTTAATATTTTTAGTATAAATTTAAAAGAATTTAAGGTAAGGATTATCAGTAAGGGTTTGACCAGTTAAAAAGTTTAAATCTTGTAGTTTTAAGTTTAAAAAATAAACAACCCCGTTTGGGAAAATATATAACTTTGAGATTAAAGCAATGTTTTGATAGGATGACCTCAGAACATTTTAAGATTATGTGGGATTGTTTTATAATATTCTATGTAAGTTATCACACAATAAAAAACAACATTTTAATGCCAAAGGTTGAACTTTTTAACTGGTCAGACTTTTGCCTATATTTGGATAAAAAGGATACTATACAATATCAGACCACTCGATAAATAATACAACCTTTTAAAAGGTCTTCAACCCCTCTCAGTGCTCTCCCATTTAATTTCTTTAATAAACATAATTTTCAACAACCACACAGTTTTTAAACAAGGTTCAAAATACTGATCACCCGATTACTAATATTTATTTCTACATAAAAGTGATAAAAAAAAGAAAATTGTTTTGAACAAAAATAAAATATACCATTTCCCTTGTTCTCACCAACCCTCTCTCTCAATAGATAGAAACTTCATGGAAACAATATCGAACAGTATGCAAAGTTCATCTCATACAATCATTCAACTTGCATGGTTTTCGAAACCCAAAATATGACGTCATACATGTGGATGATGAAGATTCATGTATAAATATGTATGCACGTAGCATTCAAACACTCTCGATAACCTCCGCACCGCTTCTTTTCAAAAACCCGTTCGCTCCGTCTATCACACATGCACCGGTTACCGATAAAATATTAAAATTTAGCCCCTTTACCACCCTCTCTCTCTCCTTCATCCCCTACTCATACCTACCACCCCTTTATCTCCCCTCCCTCCTCCTCGCTTGGATGAAACAACGTCTACCGTACCAGTACCGGCACGAAATGCTAAATCACAGGAGTGTCCCTGGATGATATATATGACAAATAGAGCCAACTGGTACGTTGGTCATGGTGAATTCACAATGATATTACTAATGGTAATCAGTGGTGGTGAGGCTTCTCCTACTCTCCTCTCCCCCTCCCCAAACTACTCCTATTTTCCTTTCCCCTATTGGTCCGGTCATCCCTCTGCATGAGTGGGTGCAAGTTTTACAAATCATCGGGCAAGGGTAATTATAGTTTATCTACAAATTGATTAAAAGAACATACAAATGGGTGGTTACTTTTACTCACAAGTTATTTCTAAACCTAAATTAAGCTCACAAACTATTTCTCAAATAAAAAGATTGTCTTAAAAAAATGTCCATATTACATATTTTTAGAACTCAGCTACGTGGTTTAAAACATTATTGTTATAGATATTTGTATTTATCTTTAATTCTCGATTAACATTCCATTTATTTGAGGCAGTTAACGTGCTCTTTCTGAACGAACTGATTATATCAGCATACGACTTATAAACTAACTTATATTTGGAACAGACACACAATCCAGACCCCGGCCGTTAATTCTACAGAGTGAAAGAGGAAGCCCACATTTCATCAATGATAAATTTCTTGGCCATACCAGTAATAGAACCAGGTACTCTTAGCTCAGTGGACTGACATGCTATCGACCGAGGTAAACTGTCAAATGGGTGATTAACCACAAAATTAAAATTATCAAATAAAGGGAGTGCAATTGAAATTGAATTTAGTTTAACATTTTGATCTATTTAAAAATTTATTTAATAAAGTTTTGTTTGTTTATGTGACTACAATGAAGTTGTATATCCCTGATACTTGCATATTTATAGTAATAACTTTAACACTGGCAAACCCATTATGGGATCTACCATAAGTTAAAAAATAACAAAGACAAAATAATAGTGTTTATTTTAAATAAGTGGATAAACCGGCTTAAATTTAAATTAAATTCCTGTTTTATTTCAAAGGTTAGTGTCAGTTAATAAACTATGCTAAATAATTTTTCGAATATTATTTGGTCATTTTCTGGAAATTAGGAAATGTTATATTTATAATATAAATCGTGGTAATTAAAACATAATTTATTATGACTGTTTAAATGATTGCCATCTTCAGTACACCATGTTAGCATCGATAACAACATCGTTGTCCCAATTTGAAGAGCTGAAGTTAACGTAATCACCGAAACATTTTGTTACCTAGCAGAGATTAACATAACTGTTCAACACTTAATAAAGATAGGAATTAAAACCAAACAAAGAAGGAACGTCACTTTATTATAAACCTTTAAGCAGTTAATTTATACTTATACTACATTATTATTCCATATTAATCAATTTGTACATATTTATATTATTCTGTTTTTGTAACCAATCAAAACAGTGTACAAGTATAAACATGGATGACACATATCCGTTGATTTTCAAGTAATTTTCCTAAATAATCTATTATCTCAATACCTAACACAGGCATAGCTTTATAAACAATTAGCTTATATAACAAATTATGTACTTATAGATCGTTAGTACATATTTAAATAATTTAGCAAAAGATGCTACTTGTTATGTCATAACTTTCATTTTAATGTGTTTCATATTCATATCTATACTGTTAACTGTATTTGTTGTAAGGTACATCAATAACAATCTAGTCAAACTAATTGACCTTTCTATTAGTCATTTTTATAACTGTCACTGTTTAAAATAGTTTAATTATTACAGAACAAACTTTCCTAGTTGACTTGTTTTCACACAATTTACTAGTGGATATATAATTAATTCAACTAATAAGTTCATTATTAATGGCTTACCAATTTAACTATTACTTTTGATAAGTCATACCTTTCATATAGCCTTTAAAATATTTTACGTCAAAACTATTCAAATTTATTCAGTGGGCCAGTTTCATAGTCAAATTTAGTACGCCTCAAGTGCGGTGCTACACTAAGTACATGATGACACCTACCTAAACCAGAATGGAATGGGCCGTTCTCGCATAGGAAACTGGCCCATTCCATTCTGGTTTAGGTAGGTGTCGTCNACTGGCCCATTGTCTTTGTTAACATTTTAAAGGTATTAATAACTACAACCTAGTCAATTTGCAAATCTATCCACTTGTCGATTTGCTTATCAGCCAATCCTATAAACTGCTATTGTTTAAATATTTTTATAACTACAGATTATTATTATTATTTCCTTGTTTATCTGTTAATTTAATAACTCCAGAAATTATTATTATTATAACAATCTTACTAATGATTTTTTTTTAAAGAAGTGTTGTGCCGTTTTCAATTTCCATCATAACTCATGATAAATTAAGTATTTCTTTAAATAAATCATATCGCACTTTATATTTTATCTTGATTTAATTGACAAAAAGTAGTTATACCAATAAATTTATGTAAATGTAACATCTAAGTGCGTTCCGTATATTATAATTCCTCAGCTAGGATTATTCTATTAGTAAAAGATTCAAGATGATGCAATGTTTTCCTATGCATTGGTCCTCACCTATAAAATCCCTATTTATGAAACATGAAGAGGTGAGCTTAGATAATTTTAATTGAAGGGTTAGACTCATTTCAGTAATATATATTCGTTCCAAAGGCTTGTTGAAGTGAGGTTTATTAAGGTTATATACTTACACTATATTATAATTTCTAAATAATTATTTCAGAAAGCCATTAAAAAAATTAAAAAAAGCTCAAATTTATTAGTTCGACTTTGTTGTATTTTAAAAAGTAGGGCTATTATTTAATATTCAATGTCAGACTCATACATTTATAGATAGATAGAGTGCTCAGTATATTCCTTCCCCTATAACATTTGATATTTAAATTTTATGTTATTAACTGACTATATTTAAATTGATACTAAGGCCAGTTAACAGTGTAATTTATCATTCAAAACAATCCACACATATACCTTTTAAATAAAATCGTTAAAATCAATTTTAAAAGATTTTAGTTATGTAACATAAGTATTTTTTCCGGAATAAAGTATACTATGCTTTTATCACGTAAATCTCTCCTCAAATACTCATATTGAATATAGCCATTAAATATATTTATGATAGATTTAAAAATTTGACAAATAAGCTATCAGTAAAAAAGTGGTACTATAGATTAAATAGCAAATATAAATAGTTTGTTAGTCACGGCTGTATCCGGATCCAAATATCATATTCTCTAAATTGAAAAATGACACCTGGATATGGGGATCGAATCCAGGACCTTTGTATTAGTACACCAGTGCTCTAACCACTAACCAATAAAGAAATCCTCCTGTTCTCAGAGTCTTGAATAGAATATGATAATTAGATGTGGCTATAACCGTAATCATTAAATATAATAGCCTTGATATTTAATCCATCATTATATGCGCATTCGTTTAGCTATCATTGTCTGCATTATCTGATAACTCATGATATTAATTGATAGCACATTTGTAACCGACGATTTCCACACGTCTATCACAGACTATGCCTTAAAATAGGAGAGGAGAATGACCCTGCGCACGAGACGACTCCTGGATAGTTCAGTGGTAAGAGCATTGGCGTACTAGGCCAAAGGTCCCGGGTTCGAATCCCATGTACAGGTGTCATTTTTCAATTTAAAGTATATTTATACCTTGAATTAAAATTAGTTTGGCATCAAGATATGATCCAAGTTCAAACCAAACATAGTGACCCGCTTAGACTGTAGCTATGGGTTTGTAAAGGTATTCGTAAAATTATTGATTGAAAGATAATTGCCCCGTATAAACTGTTTGTATTTCAAATGATAGATAGCCTTCTTAGCCAAATATGTATACCCTGACTTGGTTAAAGAACAGTTTAGAAAATTAAAATATTATTCCAATAGTTCTACCATTTTAATATACCATTAAATATTATTTTATAGGGAGTTGTAATATCTCTCAAAACAAACACAGCTGCAGATATTATGACTTGATGGATGAATATACCGTGTTAAAATGGTTTAAGTAAATTTAGTAACTACCAGATACTTTTATTCCTACCAAAATCAGTGTATATTCACAGAGTTTCGCAATTCATCCCACGCAGAAAATGTTCAGATCCTCTAGGATGATTTACCTCTAAAACACCTTCGACCGGATATGACGAGGTATGGCGATGACGTGATATGTTCTACAGCTGAGGGTATTAGTGAAAAACCACCAACCCATTTCTCTCCCCCATCTTGGGCTCGCGTACGCTTTTAGGGCCCCTCCACACACACACACACACACACACACACCTCTTTCTTTACACCTCTTTCACCCTCTTATGATATGTTTCGTTTCTCTTACATTATTCATGGAGCTTTTGAGCTGGCCACGATGAGGTTCTGGTAGAAAACTACTGGGCTTGACGCACAACTTGATCAACTTGTTGGAGTAGCTTAAATAAAGGAGAAATGAAGATTTAAAAGTAAAATTAGGGTTTTGATACCTCAACAGGTGTTTTCTATGGCTTAATATATAACAACTCAAACCATTAAACTTATTCAAAGGTTTAAATCTCTAAGTAAAATAATAGAAGCTATTTATTGTATGAACAAAAATGTCGACGCAATTCTTTTTAATATATAACAACTAAAACCATTAAGCTTATTCGAATGTTTAAATCTCTAAGTAAAATAATAGAACTATTTATTGTACGACCAATAATGTCGTCTCCATTCTTATTAATGAGCTGTTTACACAATGATGTAAAATCCACTCTCAATCCTCTAATCATTAGTTTCAACAATGTTTTTAGCGGAAACTATTTATATTGTATTAAATTAGGATAAGTATTTAAATTTATTAAAATTATTTTATTTTATTTTATTCACAGCGTCTTATTACCTGTTAGATCTATTATCACGGGGCAGGAATTAGTTATTTGGCATTTGAGGAAATTTATCTGCCATAATTGTAAAAGTAAGATCGGTTAACCTTTTAGTAAAGGGCAGACCAGGACTTGAACCCAGACCTCCATGTCAGTGTAAAAAAACAGTCCTTACTATATTGATGTCTTATTCTGAGTGCTTACTGGTTTTAGGTCTGTCATAAATATTATTAATGATCATGTCGTTAAGAATATATTTCAAGCTTACATTGTCTGGCTATAAACTATTTTCAGGTTCAGTTTTTTTAATTAAAACAATTTTTAGCAAACTTAATATGCTTGGTTGCTTGGTTTTAAACAACAAAGCAGTTATCAAATGTATTTTTTACATTCTATTTTATTGGATTATAAAACGCGAAGAAAATGAGGTAACATAACGCACGAATCTCTAATAATTTCAGTAGGGACTCATTCAAGGGCGAGATCATCACGAAATAAGTTCATTGGCTGATTCTCTTGAGAGGTGGTCTGCAAGGTTAGTGAGATGGAACCTTTAACTATAGCGGCACTTTTGCTAGACTATCTCTTCTTTTTTGCCTATACAGCAGGTGGATTTGTTTGATTGGATAAAGGTAGACAAAGAAGTTGGAGTTTAATTCTGGTTATTCAATTCATTGTGTGAGCTTTCTGAAACTAGCCTAAGTTATTCTAGGGATGGTGTTGATTGCTTTAGTTTGAGAAAGTTCATTTGACATAGGATAGCTCCCATGGACATTATCCTTGTTAGTGAATTAGATAAATTTACTTGGAGACGCACAACATTGATATTAAATATAATTTATCACGTATTTTAAATGAAAATAGTTTAAGAGGTTTCATCACAAATTAAGCAAACAACACTCAAAGATTATTGAATACGTCTTTTAGAGTTGGCATTATTTTTGATTAAAATGGAAAATGTGTTGAAATTAAAAGTTTCAGAATTATTTATTTTAATGACTATAAAAACAATTTAAATATAGCTTTATCCAATTTACTAATTTAATTGTCCATAAAGTTTTCCAGTACAAATATGAAAAATGTATTTAAATTTAGAATGCATAAAATTAATGCATCAATGTTATTATTTATCATTTATTAGATATATTTATTAATAAGAAAACAAATTCAATCAACTAACTAAAACAGTCCGGTTTTCTGGTTACTGAGAAGTCAGGATTAAGCCCCAGCCGCGTGTATTGTTTATTTATGGAAATTGATTGAACACTTCCTCTAAATCATACCATCTTAAGACGTGGAACACGGAGAATAAACACATGGTCTGTACTTCATCTCTTTCTTTCTCACATACCTCTTCTCCCCACTTCCCCGCCTTTTCAGCAGAATATGTCATTATATTATTATTATTATTATATATATAATCTCCATCCTCTTCATACACAACACCCTTACCTCCGCACTGTTTCAACGACCCCACCCCCCTTTTTAACCCCTCTATACTTTTATTTCTCTTTTGTTATTACAAACTTTGAGAACCAAGCTTTGCCCGCAAGGTCCCATTAGGTTAGATCATATCAAAACAAAGGAAGCTGTTATTGTTTTTTCCTCTCTCATTCGTATATAAATACATGGCCAGGTGAAAAGAGCGGTACAGCGAAAAGGCCGAAGGGGTTTGAAGGGCATGGTAGAAAGATATGAGGGAAGAGGGTAGCAGATAGGGCTAAGCTAAGGGTCTTGTTGTAGGAGAGGGAAACAGAGAACCTGCACGGTTTTATGAAAGTAGCCACAGGCTGTCAAACCGCAACCGCACAAAGGGACGAGTGCATAGCAGAAGGATGTAACAAACTCGGATGTCAATGCGAGCTAATTAATTATAGCTCGAGCGAGTATAGTCAGCTTCAAATAAAACTAATAAGGTCACGTTTTTTTTTAGTTGCAAAACTAGAGAGAAAAATTACAGTCTTGTTATGATAATATTAAAATATGTCAAGTGTAACACCACCACACACAAGGCAGATATTGACCTGGATATCTATGTTTAGTAAACTGAAGCAATAAAAGCTTTATATCTTCTATATACATTATTATTCTATATACATTATTACTTATATCCTTAGGAGCAACAGCTGTCTTTTGCACAACGTTATGGAAGGCAAGGTTGAGGTAAAGAGGAGTTTGAGAAGATAAGACTATTCATGTATTGGAATACTTGAAACAAAAAAGAAAATGCTGGGAGCTGAAGAATGAGAAAGAGAACAGGCCGAAATGGTTGTCTAAGTTCACTGACAAGAGTATGAACTTGTCTTATTATAGAATACCTAATTATAGTTTAAATACTAGTTTAGCATTTTGTACGTTTATACCCTTTTTATTTTTATTAGTTTAACCTCTTACTCTTTTTAAACCTTTTCCCCTTTTTCCCCATTTTCCCCTATTATTCTCTTTTTTTTGTTTTTTTTTGTCATATTTGCCCTTTTTACACTACAAGCCTTTTTTATTAGATTGTATTTAGTTTTCAACCCTTTCTAGCCTACTTGCAGAGTTTTCTTGCGCCTTCTATACCCGTTTACATTAAGTACCTGGCTTAGCCCGTGAAGAAGATTTTATGGTAGGAAGATTAATAAGCTTAAAAAGTTGTAAAATTGTGTAAAAAGTTTAAAAATACCACATATTGTAAATAGGTTAAAAAGTAAAAACTATTGAAAATATTTTTTAAAAAAGGGGGTAAAAAGGGTAATTTAAAATGTTAAAGAAAGTAAAAGGGTTTAAAAGGGTAAGAAAAGCCTAAAAGGATTAAGGGAAAAAAGGACAGTAGGAAGAAAATGGTAACCAGGGGTAAAATGTTAAAAATGTAAAAAAGGCAAACCTATTCAACATTTTTAAATTCCTGCTTCTAGGTGCACATGTTTTGGCTTAGGGTCTAACACAACCCTCTATTGTGTTTAATGTATAACAAAATATATCTCACGGCTTTAAAATATCTTCATTCTTTCATATTTTAATAAGTTGAATAAAATTCAATCAAAATTTTAGAATATAGGTTTTGAGATACAGTTGTTTATGCAAAGGAGCTACTAATTTTTAAATTTCAAGCTTCTGCGTGTGGTATATAATACACAACGCTCACAATATATATTGTAAGAGAATAATTATTTAAGGTTTATTCTGGCAGGATGTTAGCCCACGCTCACACATTTCCTTGGAAGTCAAGAGTGTTGGGTTGCCTTCCTGTTGAGAGTAGCATATATCTTATATAGCTTCATCCTGTTGACGAGCGAGCACTGTGCGGCCAATGGACCTTCGGACTGGTGTGAATCGAGATCAGCATGTTTGTGTGTGAGAAGAACACACGTGGTTGTTGACTGTTGGAAGCCATGCTGGATGCATGTGTGGTAGAGTTGCCGTTAGACGAGATGACGAGATAATATGTTATCTGGCAGTTCACCCCGGCCGGAGGGCCGATCCCGGGTTTCTAGGTAGTTTTCGCGAGTCCCATTATCGCGCGTGATCCATCTCAGGGGGGATTGCCTCATATTTATGTAGTAGCTTAGTATCTATCTGGAGTAATAAACATATCTTCCTGGACTAACTCGCTAGCCTCATTCCCCACGAACCATCCATCCCAACCCCTAACGCTCGGGGTCCATCCTAACCATGTAACCCCCTAGGGTGCTCCGATAGTATAGTAGTTAGGGTTGGCTACAGGGCACCCAAATAAATAGGGACGTTTATATATATATATATATATATAAACTATTTATGTTATTAATATATAAAATTATTATCTACACGATGCTTTAATTACTGAAATATGTACCGTATAAATTTGAATGACATGGAGAAAGATATGAAGTAAATTACAGAATATTGCATCAGGAAAGTTTTTTTCAAAACTTTTGAAGGTGTTGTTCCTAATTTTTGTTTCAGTGATCTTCGTGAATCCTTTTATAATTTACAAGTACTCAAATACTAGTTTTTAACTATATTATTCGCCGCTTCTTACTTACTTATTCTGGGCTATATGCATTTCATTTTACCAATGATGTATGTAGAATACAAAGGAAACGCATCCCTATCAGCGTAGAACGACAGAAAGAAACGGGTTATAAAAATCACCCCCAATAAACATGGCTGGAATTTTAATCTTGATTATTGAATTACTGACAAATTCAACCATACGAGTATGATGTTAAGTATGCGTGACCTTTTTTCGAGCTTTAATTATTATTCACTACTTAAAGCTTGATAAAACAAGTTAGACTACGATGTTGCTAAGGATAAACAACTAATCCGGAGGGAATTTCGGAATTTATATTAGAATCACCACTCCTCCAACCACGGGACTGTCATAGTAAACTAACTTAGTATATTACTAAAAAAAAGTTGTATAATCAAGAGGAACCTGAGTAGTAACTTAACAATTCCCATCATTTTAGCATCATACACTTATTATAAATTTTGCACCCAACTTAATACATAAGATTTAAAGCCTCAACCTTAACAAGCATAGCGACCACATCAGAAACAATCTAAGGTCAAAAATGGGGTTGTGATCTGGCGATTGGATATCTCTCTTTTTATAGAAATCAAATTGGTGTATTTTCTTTAACATATGATTACTGGCTAATGATATACAGTTGTCAACCTATTATTCAGCGGAAGTCAACTAAACGCAGCAGTTTATTGCAAATATGCCGATGCCAACCAGAATGTTCTACTCGTATTTTTCTAATTTATAGGACTAGCAATTCCTCAGAGTGGCCAACACTGTCTCATATTGGTGATGTTGTTATCGTCAGACTGGTATAAAAGGGTCACATTAAAAAAATTGAAAAGGAGGGGGATAAAGTTCAAATAAGTACAGTGCACTTATCTTTTTGAGTAAAAATAACTTGAAATTAGTAGTGCCTTTGTATTACATATAAATAAAATCTATATGGCGTTAGCCGGAAATCATGCAATACCTACCAAGCAGCCACCGTTTTTCGACGAAGATGGTTCCAACTTATGTGGATAGAGGGTGTTATTTGGTCAGAACAATGAGCCCTTTGATAATTAATTTCAGTTTTCAAGACCGAGTGAGTAGGTTTTTTACTTCATATGTCATCATGCGACTGCGTTGACCAAGTTCCGAACTAGCTGGCTTAGAGAAATCTTGAAAGAGCCAGGAATTGAACGAGTAAATTCTGGATTTTTATCAAAGATATCTGAACACTGAACCATAGGGATGATATTTTACTACAATTATAAAACTAAAATTTAATATTTTCCAAATAGTTTAGAAATACATTAAAATATTGTGGAAACACTGAACAATAATGTTATTGATATAGAAGAAGCAGCTAGAAATTGAAACATTATTATTGATTAAATTTGCAGAGGTAAAACATTTTCTCACCAAGAAAGACATAAGAACACATAAAAAAATCAAACATATAATATTTTTTATTGCCTCAACGTATTTAAAAAATATTAAAACTAGAATATTTAAAAAATAAAACAGTAATACTAACTACTATTTTCTCCCATGAGTTATTTCAGTGTCAATCAAGCATAATTTTGCAATAAAACTCTTTGAGGAAGATTTTTAATTTTATAGAGATTAATATGTTGAGGTGTAACATTTTATAACGGTATTTGTATTTTTACAAGTTCAATAAAATAATAACCGGGCACATTGGAGTTTGATTCGTCATAAAGTCCACAGTCCGTAAAATCTAACATGCCTGCGGTGTATTTATTTAATTTGCAACAGGTATACCTCGGTAAACATTGGGTAAACAGGGATAGTACAACAGACCATAGTACATAATACCATAGTCACAAAATACAAAGCGTCAATCTCACATTAACATAGGTTCATTTGATAGAGAGAATCTTGGTGGGGTGATCGAGAATGGTTTTCCAAAAATTTATTTATTATTGTAGATTTTCCATCTCCTATCTACACTAATGCAGGTCAATTCTTTTAAGCTATGCCCTGCTAATATCTAATACCTTATAAGACTCATCTTGTAAAGCTAGTAAATTTATAGTAATTGAATAATTCATGAATAATTAAAGGTACTTCAACATACAAAAAATTGGCCTTACAATAATTTAGGTCAATATTTATTATGTACTTAGTATACATTATTGATTTGGTCATTGATTATAAGGAGTAATTTAAAACGCTAAATAAATGTTATGAAATTTTTTAAATATCTATCATATTATTTTAAAAAGAACCAACAATCTTATATATTAATAAAATGAAGACTTGGTTTGTCTGGCGTTAGCATTTCTATCTACCGTATGTAGAGGTTTGAAACTTTAGGAATTTTAAGAACCTGTGCAAGAACGTATGCATCTCTAGGGATGAATTTTAAAATATTGATCCAAATTTTGTTAAATTAATTAAAAACCAGGTTTGGTTCCAGGAAGCTCAGGGCTTAATGGCACAAATTTAAAATTTACCTTTCACTTTCAGAACAACCACTAAACCAAAAAACATTTCTCTCAAGCGATGCCGGGTACTTAAACTAGTTTTAAATATACAATCAATATTCAAAGATTAAACATAAGGTATTTACACACAATTTTGAAAATAATTTTATAAAATGATATTTTAAGGGATATTTATTTTAAAACATGGTGTTGGACGTATTTCTATAATCATGAAAGTAGATTGTAATTGTAATATTTTCAATCTCATTTATTAAATTTGAGTTCCTTATTTTACTATTTAATAAATTTAAATAATATGTATGTTGACCTTTTCTTTCAAATTTTTAAAAATAATATATTTTAAAACATATTATTTCTATGTATAAATTGTACTGATGTTATTTACAGACTTTAATGAACACACGCCATATATCTTAGTGTCTTGAAATTTGATTGTATAAAACCTGTCTTCGTTTTTGAAATAATATTATTACTTCATTCTCTTGTAAACAACACAAACATACTACGATCAAATTTGTCTTGCCCTAAGTCACTTGACCTTTCATTGTCAACTGTCATTGTCAAGGTCTTTCAAGATTACATCGTTTACACTGTGTATTACCAAAGTTATTAAGTTTTTAATTAATTTTCAAGCTTATAAATATCAGAATATTTATAAGAAAATATTAATATATCTATTTTATATGGTGTTTTACTACCTGTCCGGTGCAGTATGTATTTTAACAATGCAGGTTTAGGATCAATAAGGCTTAATTTATATTAAATGTACCCGCATTTACGTTTACGTTGGGATATAATTTAAGGAATACCATCCTAGATGATTCCAGCCAGGAATGAAATCTTTTCCTTTCCACTGACAAATAAAACTGAATCAGCTTGAAGTTTGCTCCTAGTGTTCACAAATGAATAGTTGATTTTTTTACAATGATCACGTGACCACAATATACTAAATGGCTGTACCCTCGATGTAACTAAAAGTTGCAAGCTTACCTTACATTTTCAACTGTAGTGAATCTTATTCGATAGTGTCATAATTAGAGATATTTCGCTCTTGAATATGAACTAGTAATCGGGATTTTAAATTTCCTTTCAAATCTTGGATCAATATTAGAATCCTTGAATCTTTAGAATATAAGCTATAGTTTAGCTAAAAGAAAAATATTTAAAATTCAGATAAAAAAAAGTCATTCAAGGCCTGGTGTAATTGAAAATTTATATTTTGTGTGTCATGTATATTAATTTATAAGCCACAATGTGAATAATTTTTTGAAAATTAATTAAATAAATGTAATTTTGTCCTGTTTTTATTTTGTAACCTCCCAAATACAAATTTTACATAATTCCTTCAAGAACTTGCTTAAAACAGTTGTCTTAAGTAAATGTATTCAAATTTGTAATAGATATACTTTTTTGAGATTTATATTAAACTCAAATCTCTTAAATACCATAGAATTTTAGGTACTCGTATATTCAAGTATTACATCTCTGGTCATGATGTATTCAGATAAGATGAGACTAACACTCTCCAGGTAAACACAATTCTTGGTTCTTACACATAATATTCTATATTCTTATATCACCATCCTAAAGGCAAGCCGATATCTAAGTGGGTTTGATTGATGACATCAAGTCGATTAATTTATATCTAGGAAATATCAAATTATTTAAATTTGAAAGTATCTCACTGATGATAAAGAAATATTTTATCAATGATAAAGGGTTGAAAGAGTTTTAAATCATGTGTAATCTCTTAAAGGAGAGAAGTGATGGGGAAGAGTACATTTACTTTATTGATTAAGAAACATTTTTACTAAAATTAACAGTCTTAAGAAAATTTCGGAACATTATTGTTACAAAAGTCATTTGAGGTTGATAGATATATAAATTATATATCCTTATGATTCAGATGGACACCTACTATATAAGAACGATAACGTTGTACAGCCTAATTCTCAGAAAATATACATCATAATAACATGCAGTTTTTTGTATTATATTTAATTTGTAAGTTTAAAATGAAATAAATTAATGAAAAAAGTACAAGTAATATTTACTTTATACAATAAGACGTAGTTTCAATTAAATTAAAATTAAATAGTCATGAATTCCAAGAACATAATTTTGAAGTTATCATATTATTATAAATAATAAGATAAGGTTCTATCGTACACGAATATTTATAATACAATTATTTTTAAAAAATTTGAGATTTTTAAATTAAATCATGTATAAACTTTTGAAAAAGTGCAGTCGTTTCCTGCTAGATGGGTCTGTCATCGGGAGCACCTTTTTCTCTCCTCCCCTGGGTTTAAAATAATATATACTTATTTGTTTATATCTCAAAAATTTTAGTTTTATAAACATATATTTAAAATAAAATATTTTTGACTTTAATAGTACTACGATATTACAATGATAAGTTAATACGTATTTAAAATAGTTGCGGATAGATTATGAACATTGGAAGACTTCCCTCGTGTAAGGTACCTTTAAATTCATGTTCATTAGAAAGTGAGAATTCATGTCTTGTTTATAATAATGAACAATGTATAGGTATAAAACTAGTTCAAAATCGTTTGAGCTAATTTCTAGAAAATCGTTTATTATTTCAAATTTAGGGTTGGATATCTGATTCTAAAAAAAAAACCTTTAGGGGATCTTGTGAAATCCCTAGATACGAAGTTATAACCCAATCTGTAAAATAGTTTTAACTCTAGCCGAGGTACAGACGGTTGTATTGGTGGCATTGCGAAAATAACTTTTTTTGGTTTCACGGGGTGAAACGTCAATATTTATCAAAATCTTAAGCTCAAATTTTTTGACAATCACAATGCTTTCTCTGCGAGGTGTCTAGAATGAGTACATATTGGTTTACAAAGCATAGGTACCCACCGTGGTGTTCTATAGGTAGAGTCGTCAGCTCGATCGTCGTTGATGGGGTGGTTGAGGTTTGAATCTTGTAGTAGACTAGACTGCTGATGACGGGGAGATTGAGGTTCGATTATTGGTCGGGTGCACTGAGGATTATTTTTCCTAAAACATGTTTCCACTCTTCTTCCACGTAAATTCGGGTTCAATTCCTATCAATTAAACATTCCTAACCTTTAATTCAATATTGTAATTAGTACATAGACGTATAACCCAAATGGGTAATAATATGTTGTGGTAAATAAATAGATTTAAGAAAAATTAAGCCGTTAATAACCTTTGTGGTGAACGTAACAGTGAAAAAGAAAAAAATTGTTCTAAATAGCTTATAATCATTTTTAGAATAATAATTTATATGAAACATGGTTTATCAAATTTATTTAAACCATATTTTTTGTATATCTTAGAACCCGTTATAGTTAGTAAGGTGCTCGATAAAAGTGAACAGTATTTGTAAACTGAAGTAACTGTACAGTGTATGCATTCTATTTCATTGAAATAAAATTTAAAATATTGTTTTTTTTCGTCAACTTTGGCCACTTTTTTCTGGCTCATTAATTTATTTAATATAGTTCTAATTTTTTTTAACAATCTACCACCTAGAACAAAGTGGGTTTTCACTTTGTTTTTTTCTATCTTCTGTACAAAAAAATGGTGGTGCACTTATTTTAATTCTTACCTCCATATACCACGTATTTAAATAATTGGCGTAGTTAGTGATCTTATAAAATATGTCACTGAAAAAAAGGTCTATATTTTTTTTAAATAGGGAATAAGATATATATATATATATATATACAGTAATAGATTAACCAGATAAAAATGTATTTTAAATGATGATTAGCTGAGCTAGCTCAGAAAAATTATACTTTGACAGGGGTTCGAGCCCTTGTCCTTTGACTGTGGATGTCATTCTATAAAACCCCGGGATGCGGCTCAAAACTCGGCACCACTTCTTGGAAAGTATATAGGTGATGGCTTGTCTTTAGTTGAGTAGTAAGCAATAAGGATAATGGATTAGGGGTGGTGGTGAAGGTCTGGATTAACGGTGAAATGGAAGGACACTCTGAAAGGGGGTGAAGAATAGGAGGGATGAGTGGTGACTGCTACTACAGTTGTGCACTTTAGTACAACTTGGACGATAGATTTACAAAACTCCGATATGTCCATCCAAATCTTAACACTTCAATATATAATATGATTATATTATTGAATAAAACTAGAAATATTAAATAAGAAGTTTCACAAAAATATTTATTTTAGAACAAAAGTAATTTATTAATGATAGAAAAAGTAATTTCTTTCTCAGATTTCTAAAAATAAGATATTCAAAGCTTGAACCTTAAATATCATGGCATCAAAGTATAATTGATTTAAGGTTTTTATTATATTTACACAATTTTTCATCAACAGTTAATTTCCCTATTTATAATAATTACTAAACTAACTAGATATATGCTTGTTTAAGTTTGGTATTTATATAACCATAATCAAACCGAGTTTATAAACCTATTCGTATACATTTAAATTCAGTGTTTCTTACGTTATAGATCAAGAAAGTATAGTGTTGATTTAACAAGACACTGTAAGTTAAATATTTCTAATAACTAAAACATTTGGCTAAATTTCCCTCGTGCACTTAATCCTGGATCATTTCAAGTTTAGGATTGCACGCACCAACTTTGTACAAACTCTGACACAAGACGAACTACAAACGTCCAGTAAAGCCAAACCTTCCTCTCCCAATAGCAAACTCACAGCATTGTATGCCCCAGAGGACGAAAGAAGAGGAGTCCTCGAGTTGGATTCAGTATCACAAGGGCCCTTTAATCTGCACTTTCAAGGTGGCAGTACAAAGATAAAGAGGACAGCACCACCTCAGGTAAAAGGTTAGGAAAAGGAGGGGTAATTACACAATATGTGGGGTAGGCCACGTTTTGGAAGGGGAGTTGAAAGGCTTGAGAGATATAGGGTGGGGGGGGGGGGGAAGGACATGTGTGCTTCTCTACCCACTCTCGTATCTTATCCTCGGGACACTTTTGAAATAGGACCTTTTGCACGTTGGTAGTCCTGCTTTCGTAGGGATATGGCCAGTATTATTAGCTTAGATGAAAATGAAACTATGTAAAATACATTTAAATATTTCCTGATAATCATAAACCAATAATATATATTTTAAGAATATATTATGAGTTTGATACCTCTTTATTATTTAGTTAATCAGTGCAGAAACATTTTCTCTCAAAATAGAATTAAAAATTAAAAATATATATTTAAAATAACGATCTAAGAATAACTCAGCAATCTTAGATTTTTAAATCAGACCCATAATTTTCAAGAATATCAAAGTTATTAATTTATCCAGGCATACAAAAAATTTGAGAAAATAAACGTCCTAAAATTAATTTGGTAACTTATTAAAAAGGATTGAGATCAACAATAATTTATTGCAAAGCTTCCATATATTCAACGTACAATACAATCTGTGTTGGGTAGTTGTTGCACGGAATGTATAAATTCATAGTGAACCAGAGAACGGCAACAGTCAAACATTCTTCCTCTAGTTTCTCTCAAACTAGACCCCTCTTACCTTTAACCAAAGCTTCTCCAGCAGCATCCCTCGGGCACTAAGCAACCACGAACATACACTGCCTTTTCCACCCAGAAAAAAAGGGAGGGTAGAAAAGGGGGACTCCCTCTAGCCAACATTCAAAACTAACACAGAACCCATCGCACAAACTCGTCCCCCTTATTTCTCAGTCTAGCCTCACCTTTATCCCTTTTTTATACAACATTTCAACTAAAAAAAACACAACACACATAGAAAGTAGACATATAGTCGTCATATCATCATGATAATGGTAGTCAGCTGCGCTTGAATGGTGCCATGATCAAAGGTTTTGTTGGTTTTTAATGAAAAGGTGAAACGAATTTTAATGCTCACTTTTTGCCACTGAGCTTCATACTTCCACACCAAACGCCAACCTCAACCAATTATATAGTATTATTTATATAAAAAAAATATTCTAAAATGTTACCGGTATGGCACAATTTAAAAGTCAAGTCTTAGAGACCACGAGTTTCCATCATGTGGATACTAAAACCATGACAGACAGACAAGAAAAGGTAGACGTGATAAAGAGAAATTTTGCCTTTGATTTGAAACGTCCTGCGTTTAGAATTTTGGCTGGCTATGATAGACATAACATTTACTGAATTTCAGAGAGGTTTGCAAACTCTAATGAACAAGATATTAAAAGAATATAGTATATATTCCTTTGATTTATAAAATATATTTGTAGCAGAATCAATTACTAACTCAGATATTTAACTAATAGGAACGGAATCTATAAGATCTATTATTTTTTCTTTGTGCATTTTTTAGCTCACTCATAAGTGGCAGCCTACATTGAATGAGAAATAATATTTTTTTAATGTTATACAAAGATTAATTAAAATTTACACTAATAATTGAAATAAAATCATACTACAAAAGTATACAAAATTATGACAGATTAAATTTAATCAATAGAGTCAAAATGTTAATTCTAAGTCCACTTTTCATCTGTTTGAGTGTGATAAATAAATACGTGTTCAATATACTCAACAAATAGACTTTAAAATAAATAGATAAACGTTTAAAATGTGCTATTTTATCAAAATGGATTATAATCGGTAATTTTATCAAAATATTTGTATAAGTACGGTACAGAAGTAATGGATAAAATTAACTACTTTATATATAATATACTTGTAAAATAATTTATACCAATGATTCTAGGATAAATTAGGCTTTAAAAAATTAAACTTTAATCAATAAAACAAGATTATTTTAAAGGTGTCAATTTCCCACAAATTCCTAAATTATTTATTAAACGTAGGTAATTGGTTATTTACTTTAAATATTGACTATTGCTCTATACTAAGCTTATTACTAATTTTAGGTAAAATGAATTCGACATCTATTCTTATTTCTTCTTGGATAAATACTTTAGGAAAAAGTGGCATTGTAAAATATATTATACAAAAAAGGTGTTTTTAGAAGTTTTTCAGAGTAAACAACTGAATAATAATGTATAAGGAAGGATATTATAATAGGTTGTATGAATGTTTTCTCTTGACTTTCTATGGAGTAGAGCTGCTTCGGGAGTGAAAGGGATTTGAATAAGTTTTGTTTATTCTCTTTGGGTACCATGATGGGAAATTGTTTTAAGTGTAGCATTTAATAATTTACTTTGAATTAATTTAGTACTGTCTTCTAACTGGTTATTAAATAACGTTTATACTATACCAGTACTGAATAAGTTTTGTTATATTTTTTTAAGATAAGAATTAGCAGTATATTTTTACTTTCTCGTGATCTTACAGGCAGAGAAAGTATTTTGATCGTCAAAACCACTCGTACTCGAGATTTTGATGAATTCCGAAGTTTCATGATCCCCCGAATCCGAAAAGTTTTTTTTTAAATTCCCGTTTGTCTGTCCGTCTACTTGTTTGTCTGTGCCTATGAGTCTAAACTATTTTATCAATCGGGCTATAACTTGGTATCTAGGAATTTTATAGCGTTGCCCCTAAGGTTTTTTGGAATTGGTTTCCCAACCCTGAAATTAATGGTAGTTTACTGAAGGGTGAAAGGAGAAAAAATCGTTTACTCAGAATAGTCTATAATGATTTTGGTTAAATTTCATTTCTAAGCATTGATCAATATTATAAAAAAATGGCTACTCTCATTCTTTTCGGCAAGTTGACTTTAAGGGTTCCGATCTGATGCGTGAGCTCTCATTTTTTTTATCACATCTCTGAAATTATTTTAAATGTGATATTACTTATTATTGCAAAGATGTAGAATGCACATAATTTATTTTTTTGATATATTTATAAAACAAACAATTTTCAAGCGAGACGCATTATGTATATTTTTTAACTTTTCGAGCACTAAGGGTCAAGAATTGCGACCGTAAAAAAAAATCTAACCCAAGATAATGAGGAGGTCGACGTTTCATGACCCCCCCCNTAAAAAGTTGTTTTTGTAATGCTGTCTGTGTATCTGTTAAAACTTAAAATTAATAATAGTTTAATAAAAGGCGAGAGAGAACAAATCAATTTTATAAAAATCGGCTCTAATGAATTTGATTAACATTCGTATCTATACGTTGATTAGGATTATAAAAAAAATCGCTACTTTCATTTTACTATGAATTTTAGGGTACTTTACAGAAGATTAAATTTCCTTATCTCCGCAAATATTTAGGATAGTAAATAACTTATCATTGCTAAATTGTAGTTGGCCTACTATTAAAAATAAATAAACTTTTATTTGGAATATATCCTTAAAAACCAACAGTTTCTGAGATATTGGCAAAGATTTTAGTACAATTTTGTGAGCTTTAATTTTACAGAAATAATACTTAAATTTTAACGCTATAATCATCTAATTCCATAAAGTAAGTAGAGAAGTATGTCTCTCAAAAGTTTATGTTCTTTTTCCTTAACCTCTTAGGGAAAATATTTGTACAGCAATAATCCATATTTAATATTTTAGACTAAATGGTCAAATTAACCTTTTTAATTGGTCTAAATTCATGCATAATGTATTAAGTAAAAATTCAATAATCCTAATATGTGCAACCTTTAATAAAATGTTAAAATTTATAAACAGAAGTAGAAGTCTTAATACGAAGTATTGACAGTTGGGGACCCATTATCGATCCTTATTTTGTTCAAATAAACTAGTGAGGACTTTAATTCTTGAAAAAGAAAATTATAAAATTTAAATCCGGGTGTCAAAAAATGTTTAACCTAAGTATAAAGCAATTTTTTCTAGGGATTGCTTATGTATATTATTTCGTTTCACATATGTTACGAGTTTTGAGTAAATATCTTCATTTTTTAAAAATGGAGCGAGAAAGTCCGTGCGGAGTTCCATACCATTTATTTTCTAAAATACGTATATATTTAAGAACCTCCTATGAATGTAAGGATAGCAATGGATCACAACAGGGATTCTTCAAACAACACACGCCTAAATGTTTATGAAAATAAATATCTTAATGTGTAATTATTTGGATCATAATTTGTTAATATAAATGTTTCTGAATTTATAAGACTGTATAATACTAACTAATATATTTTCGAAATGTAAACGAACGTAAACTACATCCTGTGGGATTACTTGACATCTTTACTACTCATAAAATGATGTATTGGTCTGAAGGGCTGTTGCCTAAGTTTTATGGTCCCGCTAAACTGATTATGATGCAGTTATACTTAAACTATGTAGATTTTAGCGCGAAGGTTTTAAGCTATTGATCAAACAAAGGATTAAAATGAAATTTAGTGGTTTTTTAAAAAGTTTTTGCCTTAAAACGGATGGTTAGTAACAAATTCTCCTATTTAATGTAAAATTCATTATTTTTACGTGTAACTAAATCACCAAATCCAAAAAGTAATTAAAGAATACATTTCAATTGTAAATACAAAAATAAATAATATTTTAGTTTTGTTGGTTGTTTTGAATTCACAGATCATTATAAAGGATAAATTCTTTTTTTATATGTTCACTTATTAATATAAAATTACTGAATATATGTATATGTATTTTAGCACAATGTCTTACTAACCATTCTGGTTATACGCTATGAATATATTAAAGTGTTAAATTTGTTATATTATATTGCTTGTCTCTAGAATGAATATAAACAATTGAAAAGATATCTGTCTTTAAGAAGCTGAGCAGTGGCTCTAAACTGTGAATGGCAAAATTGATAACTGCCACATGTGCATCTACTGCTTTTTCTTTAGGAAAAAGTCAGATATCACGACAAAAACTCGTTGATAATGTTGGAGATTCCAGATTCAAACATCGATCCACAACTGCATGTAAGTGGAACTAAACATATAATACATGGCTCATAAACTTTCTTAATTGATCGTCTCTGTGCATGCAGAAAAAATATACAATGTGCTTTCAAAGAGCTACGTCGTAGGGCATGACCGAAATCCCGAATACCGACGATAGAGGGCTCTTTGCCGTGATCCGTTCTGGAGCGTTGGAGGTGGATAATCGTCGGGTGGACCTTACAAGGACCCGTCATGCTTAGAGTGTTATATTCCCAAATTATTGTGGAGCGGTGAAGTTGGAACAAACTAATAATGTTTGTAAATGAATCAATAAGGGCAGTAATCACGTGACGTTTAGTATAAATTTGAGCATTAAAATGGAACAATTTCAGTTTGGATTATTCAGGGTGTTATGCATTTAGTTGTCCATCTCAAAAATTGACAGGATGTATATTTTACTACAAATTTGGTCACTGAAGTTACTTAAAACCAATGCGACACACCATTAACAATCTCCATTAAATTGAGTGATCAAGATAACTTTGTAAATATGCTTACTTACGATGATGTTGCTTGATATAGAAATGGGAAAATTGGGTATTTCCGGTGACAAAAACAAGATACTTCTGCTGAAGAACCCTCCAGCATAGTGACGGGTTATTCCTTTAATCGTGGATCTACCACACTAATGTTTTTATGTGAGAAGTAGGTTCCATATCGTTAAAGGTACAACCTAATTTGAAAACTTGCGTGCATTGGACTACGTCACCCACGCGTCCTACAAATCAGTTTTCAAAGCACTGGGACTCTCAGAGGATGACTCACGCTGAAGTGGTAGCTTAGCACCGCTTTGTATCGCTCTTCTCACTCACTCAGATATTTGCTCTCCATAATATTATTGTTCGCGTGAAATATCCTCTTGCTCGGTAGCTCACCCGCAGATAAAGCATGTCGGAAGTTATTGGAGAGAATATAAAATGAGCAACCGGTATACAATTTGGACTTGAATGAAGATATCTTTGACAAAGGCTAGACCAAAACAACCAAATTGTAAGGTTTCTCTCAGAAAAGAATGTAAATGTCTTGGGAAATATACTATCCAATTTGTACATATTTATATTCTATAGATACAATTTAAGAGAGACGGCCAATGACCAGTCATTTCTATTATATACATTTAGTAAAAACAAGCCTATATTGAACACAGAACAAATTATCACACACATAAAGGTATTATATAATTTATAATATCCAGGAGGAAGAGCTATCTTTTAATATGCGGCTGAAGATGAAAAATTATATTCTATAATTAGAACATTTTGAATAATCTAAAGTCTGAGGGGTGTGCTTCTTTTGCAGTGACATCAATGGGATTTAGCAGCTACTTTATTGGAAAAGGGAAGAACAGCGCATGAAATATTTAAATTACATTAGCATTTTTCTACTGACCGAATTTCCGTGTACATAAAATCAAAGCAACTTTTATCATCAAGATTACTACAAAAATTATTTATAATATAATGGAATGATATAACAACGTCGTATAGTACCTCAACTGTTCTAGATAGAACACCGAGATATCTCAGTAGCAGTGGTGTGCTCTCAGGATAATTCCAACAAAGTCTACCACCCACACCGAGAGTCAATAGAGATTATGTCAATTCCTGTCTGAAAAGATTCCAATCTACACATGCCCAGACGCTGTAGAACTTTTCTGGTCAACCAACATGCGCATTCTCCTGTACGAAGACAAAAACTAAACTTATTTGTCAACATATTGTTTAACTCAGATAATGGAGTCTTAGCATACCATGAAAACAAAGTATCGTCCAATAATTTCAAGATATAATTCGTGTTCAATGATATCCTTGAGTGAGTCAATTTATTTATACCGATATACATCGTTTGCCAAACAAGATTCGCCAATATTCTAGGAGAAAGCTATTTATATTCGAAAATTAACCGACTAATAAAATAAACGACTGTATTTTAGACAAGATGAAAGTGCCATCCCCCACTTACATCTCCATAAGAACTATCTTGTCTAATGTTTTAATTAAATAACTCAATTCAGTTTACACATCCACGCTCTTCATTTAGATTTTGAGCATCCAACATTTTGCTGGGTATTTTTAACCCACCTAAACTGTGTTATTATACACGCTTTCACATAAAACTATATCATAGAGGTGACTGTCATGGTAGGTTGTACCGCGGGATGTTGGGCCTTGATATTTATACCCAATACTCTATTAGTCCTGCCCTTTCTGTTTCAATACATGAAGTTTCTTGTAAATGTTTGCCATGCAATGATAATCAACACAGCACAAGAACAAACCTTGAAGATGGCTGGAGTTGATATCAGTGGTGTTTGTCACATGGACGTGGTGTGTTCCCCTGATAGTTCCAGGTGTAATCTGTAAATGCTTGCTCCTGATGATAAAAACTCTAATATAATTAACAAAGAGGCCTTTCCTTTATGTGTTTACCTTATTTCCTTCAATTAATACAAATATTATGTGGGTTTAGTTTTAAAACAGAAATAACTACATGACATTGAATATTTTGAATCTGAAGATACATCAACTCCAAAATTCTCATCGTGGTAATGTCTACTTTATATGTTGAGTGATTTCTTTTATGTTCAAGTAATTATAAACATAAGTATTTTAATGAACATGTTTTTAAAAACTATACTAACGCGAGCGAAGCTGTGAGCCAAAGCTAGTTAAAAATTAAAGCTACCAAAAATATAGCTATTTAGGAAATAGTTAGTACCAAGCAAAATATATAACAGATTTTTAAAAACTTTCATCCACCTTCCGACACTTTCTATAAACAGTGCATTTATTAAACGTACTTTATGCTTAATATATTAAGATCTTATGTTTAGGGAATGTTTGGTTAGCTAATTGGAATGACATCCCAGTATTTTATTTTATGGTATGTAAAATTCTAGCTTTAAAAGTTTAGTACTAGGACATGTCGGGGCGAATATATACCACTGAACGGATATTCATACATTAGTAGCGCAGGAGCATTTGTAATGGCAGTTTAGTGAAAGAAGGATATAAATAGCATAATCCTGTTGTATAAGTTATTTTTATCATCACGTCTTTATACCTTTTAAGGCTCCAAACATATATAGTAATTAATTTAATGGGGCAGAGATGAGGAAGAAAGTATTTCAGAGGTAATCTACCAATATTTGCTTGGAAGGAGAGTGATAAAACATTTAGAAAAAAACACCTTCAATATACCAAGCCTGTATTTGAACCCCCATTTACCCATCTTTATTATGCCAATCTAACATAAGGGTGACACCTTAGAGTTATTCGTATTTAATTCATATATTTAAATAAAAATATATTTGCATTTTAAAATTAAAAGTAATTGTATTTATTATATTTTATATCAGTTGAAAATAATACCTGAACATCGAAATCGATTCTAGGAACTTTATTTTAGTACACTAATGTTCTACCACTGAGCTAACAAGGATTCATCCCGTATTCAGGTCATGTTTAATTTATATATTAAGGCAGAATCTGCGATAGACGTATGTAATCTTATGCAACATATGAGTGACCGACCAATAGTATCGCATGCTATAAGATACCACATCCATCTGCAAATTGGGAGGGCTGTGATGTTGCCAAAATTGTAATTTGAAGAGACATTTCAATTAATACTAACAAATAGGCTGCAATTAATTTTAATTACGGCACTATTCGTACTAAAGGGACCACATTTGTTTTAAATTATTCGTAAAAAGGCACATACATTGATCAGAGTCAGAGTATTGGATTTTTAAACCAAAGATTCAGGGTTCGATTCCTGTGTCTAATAGTCATTTTTTTTATAAAATAAAATAAAATAAAATAAAATAATTTCCCCTTTATGCGGACAGTACCGGAATTATAATGACTTGCAACCTGTTGGTTTATATTCATTAGTATTTATTTTATATAATATAATTGTGTTCTAACGACCAATTAATAATTAAGAGTTTACTTCGTTAGAACTGATTATACTCTTCACGCTAGGAAGCGACAATAAAATATACGTTTTATAATATTTTTAAGAAATGTAGTTACACTATCGTGAAGAAGTTAAACATACTCTTGGATATACTATAATTTGTTCATTAGATGCCCTTTAAAATTATTTTTAAATATTAAATATATAATAAAATATCAGAAAAAAGAAGTGTTGAAATAAAAATGTTATAAAAATATATTTATCTAGTTAAAGGTTATAAATTGTATCTCATAAGCACAGTATATTTTAATTCCATGCCAAAGTAAGAAAAAACTTTGGTTTGTAAATAACAAAACTCCGTTTAGTGAAGCTATAGTTCACTTTTTTCCTCAAGCGCATTTCCTTGTCGCTACTCTATATCGATATACTTTGGCCTTTTATATGGGCATTGAGTAGTAGTCGTAAAAAGTATAACTTCGGTTCTAGAAAGAAACTCCAAACGCACCTGGTGCTTACTCTGTCCGAGTCAACATTTTCCCGTCATCTTTATAGATATTCCTCACAAACATGTGAGGAAAATAATATATTATACGAGACGGCTGTAGAACGATGAGACGAATCTCCTCTTGCTTATCTGCGCGATTTAGGAACTGATATGGGATGATAAGTTTGCATACGAACTGGGTTCCATGGGTGCGGTGATATGACATCACCCACAATTGAGGAAATATATCATAAAATAAGAAAAATTTCGATAATACAAATAATTGGTACTTACTACTTGTATCTTGTTTAGGCTGATTTCCTGGTGACGTAGCCCAATTGACCTTCATCTCCTGGGGAAAAAAAAGAGAAGCATCATATATTACTATTCTATCATATGTGAAATTTAGCATAGATATTGGAATTGCTTCAGCCTTTTTAATAGTCTTTAATATAAATGATAAGATTTATGTTAGTGGGGTGAGAACGGGGTAGAATAGTTTAATTAATAATAAAGTGAAAATGTATGCCCAATTTTATAAAAAATAGTTAATATATTCAAACAATTAAAACGATTATAGAACGTTAGTTATTGCCCTGGTCACTAAACATACTAGGGATATATAAATAGTTATGTTGACATTTTCGTATTAATGGGTTGAAGATAACAGTTTCTACATATACACATGTTTGCGCAAGTATTTTTTATATGTACAGTACATTGTATAATACACCTACTTTACCCTGAGAGGTAGTAAGCTTGTTTAAACTTAAGTTTGAGTCATATTGGAGCCAGTCAAGTTAAGACTGTTAAGCTCTCAACATTAATCACTAAGGCATACTTGTGACCAATGATATTTGAAAGAGTTACAACAATGAGGGAAGATTAATTTCAAACGACTTCACTATTAATTCACTTTAATAATTAATGCAAATATAATGTGAACTATCTTCTTGCAAATGATTTTAATTGAACTAATATTTTCAGACTAATTTACAAGTATTCTATCCACTTGATAAAACTACCCTTGTTCGTACTTAATATACAATTATGTATAAAATATTAACAATTTAAAATATTAATTATAATTTTTTTTATTCTATTTAAGGGAAGAGTGGAAATTTCTTATATCAAATATAGTAAATTTAAATTAAAACTGGCATGAAAAAATTTAATTTATTCAAATCAGACGTGAATAGGTCTTATTAATGTTATACTAACTAAGCGTTAGTACGTGAGTTTTCATGTTATATTAACTACGAACTAGTACGTGAGTATTCGTGTTATATTAACTACGAACTAGTACGTGAATATTCGTGTTATATTAACTACGATCTAGTACGTGCGTATTCATGTTATATTAACTACTAGCTAGTTCGTGCGTATTCATGTTATATTAACTACGAGCTAATACGAGAATATTCATTTTTTATTAACTACGAACTAGTACGCGAGTATTCATGTTGTATTAACTACGAGATAATACGTGACTATTTATGTTATATTAACTACGAGCTAATACGTTATTATTCATGTTATATTAACTATGAACTAGTACGTGAGTATTCATGTTATATTAACTACGAGCTATTAGTGAGTATTCATGTTCTATTAACTACGAGCTAGTACGTGAGTATTCATGTTACATTAACTACGAGCTAATACGAGAATATTCATTTTTTATTAACTACGAACTAGTACGTGAGTATTCATGTTGTATTAACTACGAGCTAGTACGTGAGTATTCATGTTACATTAACTACGAGATAATACGTGATTATTCATGTTATATTAACTACGATATAGTACGTGAGTATTAATGTTGTATTAACTACGAGCTAATACGTGATTATTCATGTTGTATTAACTACGAGCTAGTACGTGAGTATTCATGTTACATTAACTAAGAGATAATACGTGATTATTCATGTTATATTAACAACGATATAGTACGTGAGTATTAATGTTGTATTAACTACGAGCTAATACGTGATTATTCATGTTATATTAACTACGAGCTAACACGTGATTATTCATGTTATATTAACTACGAGCTAGTACATGAGTGATTATGTTAATTAACTACAAGGTATAGACTAATAATGTTAAGACTTTTGTTTAGAATTTATCAACTTAAATGTATCTGCAAAAATTTATTTCAGATAATTTAACTTCGAAATGTATTGATTTACATTGGAAAACTTATAAATATTATACTTTATTAAAAATAAAACTTATGTTGATATATTAAAATCACACATATCATTATACTTAACACTTCGTCTTACTAACCATTCGGTTTATACGTTTATGTACTTATTAAGTTTATAGTTTTAGTGAGGAAGTAGTTTATATTTATAGGAAACGTATACTCATTTGTGTGGAAGGAAAGTGGAAAAGCATTTTAGATAAACCCCCCTCAGTACACCCCACCAAGATTTAAAACTCGAGTTCCTCATCACCAGCAGACTAGTTTAAGGGGAGCGTAACACCTTAAATCATGCAACCACCAAAGTGGGTATACATACATCTACAACAACATCACCGCTTTTTTAACTATCGTAAGATATTAAAAATTACAAAAAACAACGTAGTGACTGTTTAAAAATCAAAAACAGAAATATAACATTCAATATTTTCTTACAATATACATATTGATAAGTAAATTTCAAGTAATGAATTCATACGATTCCCAACTAATAGATCATGAATAAACCAAGAAGGCTTATGAAAATACATACTTTTATTAATTGCCTATATCAATATTAAAACTTTGATTTTTATCGGTTAGATGATTGAGAAGAAGTATATAAAATGTTCATTCTGCGTATTTGGAGGTTTTAATATTTAAAGGCATATTTATTTTCATTTTGCTTCTTTTATGGATTAGGATTAATTAATTAATATTAACTGTGTTTATATTTAGTAATTTTCTCGAAAAATATAGTTTTTCTCTTCTCTCTGTGAAAATAGAAAATTATATCCAGATTGACCAGTATAAACACGTCTTTACTTATTTCCCAAGCGCATGGTGGACTGACCTAGGTCAAGTCAATGCACGCGATAGTTGCCATGTGACTGGTCCTTTATTGGCGTTTCTCTTATGAGCTGTGGATCTACGTGATCGTACAATCGTTATGTTTTAATACCTATATTGTCGTCTGACGAGTCCGTAGAACTGGCGCATTAGACGCAGCAGTAATAGAGTAAGTTGGGAATAAAGTAGATATCAAGTTTTCCAAAGTATTAAACGAGAATATTGGCTTTTCTCAACTTGCTGAGTTTACTATTCTTTTGGCGTCCAAGGAAGGTGATATCGGTGACATTTAACACCCTGAGCTGTAATATTTTTCACTCTACAAAAAAATTGCCTTATCCGACATGTTGGCTCAATTGATAGCGTGTCTATATACTTAGATAATGGTAGCGTGTTCGATTCCCAGCATGGTCTAAAAATGTGTCATTAGTGAAATTTGGGTTTGAACTTTCACATTTATGAATTAACGGCCGGTGTCTGGATATTGCACCTGTCCTAGTCTTTAGATACATTTAAGACATATGATAGGCCTAGAAAGCCAATAGTGAAAAATATATGGCATTAATAAAAAAAAACTAAACCAGACGACAGGCTGGAAACAGTAATTGATGTGAAAAAGAGAAATATTTATTTATAACAGTAGAGATATTTAATTTAATGTAAAAGATGAACACATTTTTTTCGACCAAGTTAATTCATTACAAATAAGTATAGCATTAACATTATTAGTATTAGAAATTCATAAATCGTTATGTTCCATAAGGAATCATGAGATATTACCAAACGAATTGAATGAAGTTATTATAATATATATTTTCAAAAAGGGGGATAAAACAGAGTGTAATATTTATTGAGGTATCTCCCTGCTACCAACATGCTATACAATTTGGTGTATCATAATTCTAATGAGATGGACTCCATAAGCAGAGGAAATAGTTGGGTATCATCAGTGTTAATTTCGTCTAAATAGATCAAAAATGGATCAAATTTGTAATATGCTGCAAAGTAGGGGGGATTGTCGATTTCTGGGACACAAAGAGCCAATTAACTCGGACAATGGAGTCAATTAGTGGCTAGTGGGAGG
>CABFOV010000203.1:15113-46143 GCA_902141375.1 Timema poppense
GGGGGGGGGGGGGGGTGAAAGAACATGTATTAGAATAAGCTTGCTTGCTTAGTTAATCAGTTCTCCTTTTATTCTATGTAAATACTATAAATAATATTTATCACCGCATCTTACTACCCGTTCGGGTTATACGCTTTAAGTACTAATTACTCTAATGGATTAGGAATTGGGAAGGTGGAATTAGAGGAAATGAACCCGCATTTGCGTGGAGGGAGAGTGGAAAACAATTAAGGAAAAACCACCCCCAGTTCACCCGACCGAGATTCGAGCCTCGATCTCCCCATCCTCAGCAGTCGAGCTCAAAACGACAAGCGCGTTAGCCAACTACGCCACCGAGGCGGGTTAAATACTATAAAGGTTTGCAGTTAATATTTTACAACATTTGTTGGTACTATTGTATAGTTAGTAGTTTTTTTCACTGGGTTTTTTCGGCCATGTTTTCCTGGCTCTTTCTCTCTTTCATGTGCATGGAAACCGTGTCATGTCATGCTAGAGACGCGCAAACATATGTGGATAAACCAAACAGTTTTTATAAATCGTATTTATTGACTTGAGTGTTCTAAAAGTTATATTTTATTATGAAAAAAAAATACTAAAAGCTTATAATGTTATAAATACTATTTTGGATGTTTATACAAATATGTATTGGGTACTACGAATATTATCTTGTTGATAATGTAAATTATACACGTTTTTTGATGGTCTTAATCTTTTTTAGCACATATTGACCACCCGCATCGGTGGGCAAGTAGTCTACATGTCAAGTTCATTTATTTATTTATATATATATACGCCCTATTAATAATATATATTCTTTGCTCGGTCGGTTACTGATAAGTGGTTAAACCTTTTAAAACTAATTGTAATAACTTGAAAATTACTTTAAAAAAACAAAGACATCATTTACTTTTTAAAAAATCTGTCAGTTGATAATATGTGTATGCAGGCTACTTATGTTTAATAATAGTTAGGTAATCGATAAAACAAATGTTTTAACAAATTAGTAACAATGTTACTTCAAATATATCGAATATATTATCAATTCCTCGTATGTCCCAATTAAACTGACTCCCTTTTGTTGCTTTTAATAAACTAGAAGGCGTTTAAACCGAATGGGTGGTATCACAGGATGAAAAAAAATATGAATAGAGATTTCTAATGTTTTTTAATCCACAGCCCTTTTTATTTCAAATTTTGAATAAATTAATCACATGTCTTGTTTATTAGAAGCATATTACCAAATTAATATATGTACATACATATATATAGTCTATATATTTGTATTATATATTTAAATCTATAAATTAAAAATATATGTTATATGAAGCATGTATCTCATGTATACAAGAATATTTATTCAAATATTTCAGTAATCTAAAATTAAACTTAAAGCGGAGATGACCTCACCTAAATGTTATTTCATGACGTTTTGAATTTTCAGTTAAAATTACATGTTGATTAAATGTGTCTTAATGTTAAAAATAATATGTGGAAACCACACTTAGCAACAAACTCTCCGTTGAAAGATAAATGTGGGTCTAGTTAATCATTATTATTTTAAATAAAATAAACATTTAACAAACTTTTGGCACACTATAAGAGAGTCATGGTTTAAATTTGTATACAAAAACTTGACCACGTGTGAACAATATGTTATATTATGAATATGTGTGTTATGCCACATTAGCCATGTATGTGACATTGTTCGTAACGACTCTTAACAATCATTTATTTCCAATCAAATTCACGATTCACAATGGAGAACAAAGCTTGTCGAGTTGGCACAGATGTTGAAAAAGAACAAAGTGTTGGACTAATTGAAATGTTAAATATTCATGAAATTTGGGGTCGTTTGAATGGGGCTGAATTGGAAATTCGATGACACATTACTTTGTTCAAATATTCTTGCCTCGTGCCACAATGAATACTAAAAAGCGTCATTACAAACAAATCGATTTCTACTCTATTTATCAGTTAATTACAACATTTACATAATATATTATACAATGTCTTAGTCTTTAAATTGATGTTAGTGCTTAGTAATAAAATGAGGTTGATGTGTTAATTATACACACCTTAGGCTAAAATAAGATTTATTTTGACTAATGTAGTGTAATATTTATAATATTTTACTAGTAGGCCTAGTAATTATTTTATAGTTGCTTACACTGAGTGTGTTGACAAATCTAAGTAGTTATACCAAACCTACTGTGCAAGCACTTCTTGGAGGATATATTCTAATAATAACTTAGTTCAATATTTAACCATGTAAAATAACATATATGTACCCAAACGATGAATTCCACAATTAGTGTAAATGGTCTTATTTTTAAATTTATTTTAGTAGTTAATCTATTTAAATAATGTATACTAAATGTTTAAGATTATTAAAATAAAAAATAAAATACATATTTTTTAAATCATTAAATATTAATAAATTTGTTTTTTATGTTAATAAAATTAAATGTTTGTTTAGAACAAGTCCTTTTAAAAATCAATTATATGTTGAAAATGAGTACTATAAACGGTAATTAAATCCAGAACCTTTGACTTAATCGGCCAATGTCCTTACCACTGATATACCCACTACCATTTAGTGTTAGGGTTATTACTTCAATTAGCAAATTAACCTTAATTATACTTGAACTAATATACGTCTAGCTCTTGGATTAATATTTTCCACTTAGGGTGAAAGTAGGTAGTAGTAATCTTGTGTTTAAATATATTCGATAGTATTCTTCACATAAACCAAATGTTAAATTTACATTTTGACTGATTGGTTTTACTAATATAAAATATTGCTATAGATTATTAATACTAGTATTTCTGTGAACGGTAGACCTCACTCCCTTTATGTTATTATCGTTTTCTAAAGTATTAAGCTTATATTATAATTTCAAGTTGAAATATTGATAATAGTTATTTATCTGTGTGATTAGAAGTTGATAATTTTTCTTGGTGATAAAGTTAAGACAAAAAACAAATTCATAGTATATTAAATAATACATTATGTTCATAGATAATACGGAAACTATTAGTCACGTAATTTATAAAACATCATTCTTCCAATAGTTGTGATCGTAAAAAAAACCAGTATATACGTCGTTGGCATAGGTTCAAAGAATGTTCCTGACAAATTTTGTTAAAATTAGTTCCCGCATTTGTCAGTAATTATGGAACAACACACATACTAAACACTAAACGGTTAAATTAAACTGGACCTTTTCGTTCTGTTTGGTCAATTAAAGAAATAATTAAATCAGTAGATCAATTTGATAACCCTGTTTATTGATAATATATTTCCAAATAGGTTGAAACTAGCGACTTTCAGCCCATGTTTGCAATAAAGAACCTTCTACCTATCACATACTTACACTCCTACCATAGAGGGGGTATAATTATACGATAAACGACTCATTTTATTTACATCCGACTGTCTGAAATATACTCACACCAGCATAACGTGCCTAACATGGCTTGTTTTCCTCGCGGAGTAATTACATGACATGCTAGTTACTGGATTAAAGGCTGTATATGTAGTTGATGCATTAATTTATTGATGGCAAGGAGGGGTGGTAAGAGGTTATTTTATCCCTAGCTCCTAACAAACTATCTAGATTGAAAACGAATAATTCATTAAGTGGTTCGCAGAGTGACGGAAATGGTTGTCAATGGAGAGAGTCAACCTTTATATATATATATATAAAGCATCTGGCTGTATGTAGTGCCCCCGTTACTGTAGTCGGATAGTTATCCATCTATCTTCACTCGACATCGGTTGCACCCAGTTGTTTCCATGTTGTCAACACGTGATGTTCGACATACTTGCTCTGTCAAATTACCAGATGGTGTAAGCTCACTTGCCATGAAATAGGTTGAATTCGCTCCGTATGGTTCGTTATCTTTATTATTATTATTATTATTATTATTATTATTATTATTAGCACCGCGTCTTACTACCCGTTCGGGTTATACGCACTTACGCTAATGTGTAATGGTAGGGTGATTGTGAGATGAAATGGAGGACCTACAGTTTAACGTGGAATCCGAACCACGCTGGAGGCCTGGCATTCCTCACATTCACAAGATGTCTTGTCAGAGGTAAAGGAAGGGTTTGGTAATCAGATAATTTTTTGCCGGGACCGAGGATTGAACCCCGGATCTTTAATATTATTTGCGATTGTAGGACGCTGTACATGTCCGTTAGAGCAAGCTGTTATATATAATATAGTAATATACCCAGCAACATACAGGGTCTTTTGGAAAATGCAAACAAACTTTTTGAGACCAAAATTTAAAACATTTTACTATTTTAATTGTTGTTATATTAAAGATATTGATAGTTTTATATCAAAAGTGACAGCTGTGGATCACATGACCTAGCAAATTAATACGTGAAAGTAGATCCAGTTACTTTTATAGTTGTCAGATAAGGCTCTTTCTATGAAAATATGAGTGTAAAATTAATGGAAGGATTTTTTTTAAATTTCAATGTTTATACGGGAACATGATGTAAGAAACGTCAACGAAAGTTGATAATTATAATAAATAAATAATAGTACGGCACAATCGCACTAACTTTCTCATAATGTGTATTAGCGTTTTGAAGAAAATATTCAAAAATAGGTGATCAGAAGCTACCTATGTATAAGTTTCATTCATTAAAAATAAATAATATTGTTAGTCATAGTACATACTCTTTATTTATATAATTTAAACCAAATTGTTCAGATATATCTAGAAATTTTCAAATTAAAAATAATAAATTAAATATTAACCATTCCAAAATTACTAGTAATTTGTAAAAATAAAAACATATTCCTATTTATCATAATAAACTATTTCCATGTACCCATTTAAAATTCAATCTTTAAGGCCAATTTTGAAAAATTTCATATTTATTATTATTTTTCTTAAGTAAACTACTCTTAAATCAATTTATTTTAGTGGCGTAGTTTGCTAACGCGCTTGTCGTGTTGAGCTCGACCGCTGAGGACGGGAAATCGAGGTTCGAATCTCGGTCGGGTGAATTGGTTTTTTTCTTTTCATAAATGGTTTTCCACTCTCCCTCCACGCAAATGCGGGTTCACTTCCTCTAATTAAACCTCCACAATTCCTAATCCATTAGAGTAATTAGCACTTAAAGCGTATAACCCAAACGGGTAGTAAGACGCGGTGCTAAATATATATAATTTATTTTAGAAAAACAAACATACATTAGACATTATCATATTAACAAAAATGCCCACCGATGTCTATTTTGAACAAAATGGGTAAATATATTTTAAAAAATATTCAAAATTAATAAAAATCCTTCTTCTGAAAACTAATACCTAATAATCAAAGTATAGTGTTAATTAGAAGCTCAACCGCTTCATAGATATCCATTTTAAACAAAATCATTAAATCCATTTTTTAAATATTTCAAATGTTATTTAAAATATTTTACTCAAAAAACAACAAAGTGCTATTTTTCATGACAAACATCCCAATATACCCATTTGGAACCAAATTGTTAGGACCATAATCAAATGTTCCAATTTTTTGAAAAATTAACCATCAGTAAATATGATATATTATCCCGAAAACAATTTTATATTATTATTAATTTTTTCATACCATGCAGTCTCCAGGTATACAGTTTTAACCAAATCGTTAAAGTTGTTTTCAAAATATTTCAAATTTTCAAAAATATCCCATCAGTAAACTACCTTTCAACGAATTACTGCCCAAAAACTAGTTATATAGATCTACTTCTGTCATGTCAAATAAATCCTAGATATGAATTTTAACAAAATCGTAAGAGCCATTTTAGAAAAATATATAGTAAAAAAAATCACTAACCTTAATTGAAGGGGTTAGGGTGAAAAAGAAATGTTGTGGAACTGCCCTGTAAAATCTAAAAATCAAGTGTGAATAAAATCCATCAAACCATTTTGGATCCGTGGCCAGGGACAGATTGATGGATGGACGGACAGAATTGTAAAATTCACTTTCTTTATGGTTAAGGTGCACATTACATTCATGATTACAATACTTTCTCTTGATATGAAAAAGTAAAATAGTCACACAAATGTGTTGGGGATCTCAGAACACTAGTATAAATTAAAAGTAAACATTCCTACTGTCCACATGTATGTTTGCCAATAATTCCGTCTTTCTATCGCTGACAGTAGGTTTGAAACGGTTGAATGGATTTTGTTTAAGCTTTATAGCTATATGTTATCAGACAATAAATTTTGCTTTTTTTCATCTTGATTATAGCCTTCAAATTAATAGTAATTTACAAATGATTTTTTTAAATTACAAATGTTTCGAAAATGCCTCTAAGATTTTGTTTAAAATGTATATCTAGCAAGTGTTTGACCTCTCAAATAGCACTGTACACTTGATTTTCGGGTACAAATTCGTTAAGGGGTAGTTTAATGATAAGTGATCTTCGAAAATTCAAAATAATTTCAGAATGGCTTCAACGATCTAGTTTAAAATGTATATTTGTAGAAAGTTTACATGACAAATAAAACTGTATGCCTGCTGTTTGTTCGGAGGAAACACGTTTAAGGGTAGTTTAATGATAAATGGTTTTTTAATTTGAAAATTTATAAAAAAATGGATGTATTTGTTTCTAAACGGATATTTAATAAAGTTTTACATAATAAATTATTATATACATTAAGTTTATTAAGAAAATTCAAATATGGTAGTTTTCGGATGATTCATTTTGTATAATTTAGTTTTTTTTAAGCAACTATAGTGGGTTTTTTTAAATTGGTATCGGGGGACTATTCTCCAAGAAATATAGCAATAAATGTTAATTTTACTAAAGTAAATTAATTTAATCCTAGTTTACTTAAAACAAAATGTAGAAAATTTGAAATTTTTCAAAATTGGTCTTAAAGTTTGAGTTTAACATTGGTATATATCTGGGAATAAATTTTCATGATAAGGATACACTTCTATTTTAACAATTTAAAAATAATTTCAGGGTAGTTAAGTTATAGCATGTCAACCAAGTTATATGACATCTACAAGCCGTAATCTGCGCAAAATAATAAACTGACATAACGGAATCCAAAGAAGAGAGGTAAAAGTGATATATTCTGCAAAAATATAATTTTTATTCTACTTACGTTAAGTGGATGTTTTCAGATACAAACACCATGCTTCAACATTATGCTGCCAGAATGGCGGGAGCGAAAGTGTGGCAGTCTCAAACAGACGTCTAAGCCCTTGAACTCCAAGTTGAAGAAAGGCCTGACTGTCGTTGGTTCAATATCGCGAGCCCAAGTGCTGCTACCCTAACGGTCTTCCTGGTCAACTCTTTCTCCGCTATTCCAACCCTTCCTCCCCTCCTGCTTCCTTTTTCTTATTTACATGCCCATATTTGGTTCTGTTTAGAGTCAGATAAGGGAGTATATAACGAGTGACCCCTAGGTTCATTCGTCTGTAGTTCATCATTGGATATTTTCGAAGGAAGAACCTCTGCTCCAGCACTTGAAGAAGATACTGCTGGCCGTGATGGTTGGGTCATGGGTCTCACCGCCTCGACACCGAGGGAATCTTATTTGAGGATCCAAGTATTCATTATGTTTCCAAGTCCTTCAGACTTGTTGATTTAGTCCATACGGCTACGTTTTCTTTCTATGTCCTTAGGAGATTATTACCTTAAGCCACCTTTTCTCCATGAGTTCATTATTCCGTTTTAAGTCCTTATGACTTCACAATATCTCATGACGCCGTGAACGTCATGCTCACTTGTTCAAATTTTGTATGGCTACAAGCAGGTTGTCTATCGCCTTTATTTGAGGACCTAGTTAGGTCAGTATCTCACAGCATTCTTGTTGGCAACCCTCTTTCTGTGTTACTATTTTGGGTGCACAAAGTGCGGAACACGGCTAGTTTTGTATAGTGACCCAAACAGATAGTATTTTCATTTGCCCCTTGTTGGCACCTCAGTGGTCCAAGTATTTGAAGCTAGTGTGTACTAGATTTGATGTATACCCCAGGGAGTGGGTAATGGTATAAATGTACTATTGAGTGCTCTGGCAGTACCCACTGGGAAAGGACCGGCCATAGTACAATTTTGTGTGGACACCTGATTGTTAATCATCGTTTAATATAATTGACCTACGGTTATTTTACCATTTATTATTTAGGACGTCGTTCCTTTTTTTCAAGTCAAGCTAGGTAGCTTGGCCGACATTTAACTTAGTAACTCTAAAACTAAAGGATTTGCTGTTATATATTTACAAGTTACTAACTATCCATGTTTTCTTTTTAGACTCTTCTGGTGGAAGTCAGGCGCTATCCCGGCTGTTTTTGAATCCTATATCCTCTATCAACTTAACATCCATTTGACTGTTACCGTGTCGCCCGTCTTGGACACGTTATTCTCCCGTGCTACGGGTAGTTTCTATATTTTAGGAGTTGTTAAACCCTATCATAGCAATTGTAACCCCATATCACCTTTTTTATGTTGTTTATATAATAAATCTATTTTTGTTACCTATTCAATTCTTTTACACATATGAAATATTTCCCCGTCTCTACCCCGTTATACATTTATATTGTAATAGTTATCATTCCCTTCTCTACATATTAGAGTGTAGGGGAGGAAATGGTGCAAACCAATTTTTTTTAAATTATATTATTATTATTATTATTATTATTAGCACCGCGTCTTACTACCCGTTCGGGTTGTACGCACTTACGCTAATGTGTAAAGATTGTGAGATGAAATGGAGGACCTACAGTTTAACGTGGAATCCGAACCACGGTGTAGACCTGGCATTCCCCACATTCACAATTGAAATTATAAATTTGTTAAAAATATGTGAACAATTTGGTTTAAGATCTATTTATAAAGTCTGCTCATTGTGGTTAACAAGACTTTGTGTTTATTTTTATGAGTAAAACTTACTTAAGGATTGTTGACTGAAAAAGTATTTATTAATATTTGTTTTTACAAATTATAATATACAATATGAAAATGTATGTGGTATTGTGACCCGCCTCTGTGGCGTAATTGGCTAACGCGCTTGTCGTGTTGAGCCAGACTGCTGAGGACGGGGAGATCGAGGTTCGAATCTCGGTCGGGTGAACTGGGGGTGGTTTTTCCTAAATGGTTTTCCACTCTCCCTCCACGCAAATGCGGGTTCACTTCCTCTAATTCAACCTTCCCGATTCCTAATCCATTAGAGTAATTAGTGCTTAAAGCGTATAACCCGAACGGGTAGTGAGACACGGTGCTAAATATTATTATTATTGTGGTATTGTGTCATGCCATTTATTTTATTAAAACAACCCCTCATATCTTCATATGACTTTCAAACCAACTTAAAACAATACAGGACGTATAATATTATTCTCCAAGAACTAACGACTGGTTATTTACTAACTGGAGAGAAGGACGAAACCTTCCTTGTACAAATAGTAAATACCTTGGTTAACACCTCCCAAAATTGAAACAAGACATTTTACAGACTTGTGGTTGACCACTCTAACCACTTGACTAAGGGTACGGGCAGGTCTTAATATTAAAGATAGCGTAACTTCACGCACAACTTTAATCTAGGAACACCAAATTAACACAAACATTAAACTTCGACCCAAGTCTACTCACAAACAGTTAAGCTTTATAGTCGCTATCTGAGATTAAAAATTATATCTCCACCTCAGCAGTTTACTTCTCTAGGCGTTGAGGGAAACGCACAGGGATAAAAAAAAAAGTATTTAACTCGTATTATAATGAAATGAGAGAATGTATGTTTAAAAATATGACAAATTTAACTATTCATTACTTTATATGGTAGTCGAATGTTCTAAAGTGTCACACTCTGAAAACGTTGGATTTCTTGTGAAGAGAGGATCGGAGTTTGAATCCTGATAGGGTGTATTCGGGGTAGTTTTACTAAATTGGTTTCCACTATCACTCTTTGGTAACTCTTCCAATAAATTCAACCTTCCTCATACTTAATACATTTTCATAATTATTATATATGCAGAAAAACTAAATGGTTAGCTAAGATGTGATTCTAAAAAATATATATATTAATTTAGATATCAGGTGCAGTGTAAATACTTCTACACACTGTCAAATGGAAATTAATTTAAAATATACCAAACTATTTTTAGTTTTTCCTTAAAGTATGTTTTTTGTCCGCAAATCGTTTATTAATCCGTTTATTTAAAATTATATATATTATATTCCAATTAAATATCTTAAAAACTAAAGTCAATTAAAGAACACGATGGTTTGATTTGTGTAAATTGTTGTATATTTGAAATGTAATTTATATTATTTAACATAAAGGCAGATTCAGCTAAAGCTATTTATGTATTAAATATGAATATACATTTTAAAAATAAGATCAAATTCAGAGAATAAAAACAACATAATTCTACTAAATGGGACCGAATATGTACAATTATTGTATCTCCATTTGATCAGTGCTGCCCTCTCTTAGAGAAATTATAAACCGTATTACCAAGAACAATCTTTTTTCCTAATTAAAAAAAATTCAGAACTGAAAGAGACAGCTAGATATTAGATTTAAATAACCAAATATACCTTCTATCAAATTCAATAGTATAAAATAGCATGTTTATATCAAATGCTTGAATATCAGTTGTTCTATACTAAATGTGAAATAATTGTTTTGCCACTTTAATATTTTGTTTCATTTATTTTTATTTTGATCCAGTCTATTTGACAAACTAAGGTTAGTAAATTAGTCGGAATAAATTAATTTTAGTAACAAGCACACCACTGAACAGAGATGAAATTAGAGTGATTAAAACATTCCTTAACAGCAAGCCGTCAACGTCAACCAGAGTTAAATTTTATATATGGTTTTATGCTTCTTTAATATCTTATTTCTTACTCTTATAGCAAAGTAACATTTTGTCAACACATTTAATTATAGCACGTGCCATTAATTGTTATACACAAATGTTTAAACATTTGAATTGAGTGTATTTTGAACATAGTTATGAAAACATACTTAAAATAATCTTTCTAAATAGTATTACATATTTATTTAAAACATTAAAACTAAGCATAGAATCAAAAGCGATACTTTAATTTTACTACTTGATTTGAATTAACTAATTTACAACTATAGGGATATTAGATTTTGCAAAGCTAGGTGATTCTAATTCTGGAATTTGAGGTTCTTCTCTCCGACTGGGTGCATTAAAGTAGATTTTTCGCACTGTTTATTCCAGTTAGAGTGAGATGAATTTTGGCAGATTAGATTAAAACCCCTTATATTTGTGCTCTTAGGTTAATCGTTTTCTAATATCTGGTACTAATACATAGTCATAAACAATGCTGTGAAATAAAATTTACAATTAAAGAAAAATATTAAATTATCATCTATTAAAAAAAATTAAACACAAATATTTAACCAAACTCTTGTTTGGTTGCTAACAATTTTTGTTCTAGTAAAATGCATAAGAATAATATACACAGAAATGTCAATCTTTCCAAAATCTCAAGACTTAATATTCGTGGCAATTTTTTAAAGAAAGCTTTTGAAAAACATTTATGAAATATAACGAACCAAAAATATAATCCTTTTATCACCATAATTATAACTATCCAAGAAAATCTATGCTTTCAGAAAATATGCTGACAGTAATATTTTATTTTAATTAGTTGACAAATATTGACAAAGTGTCAGGGAACGTTAAAAACTATTTAGAAATATCTATTTTTGTGAATAAATAATAGTTTAAAATTATTATTTAATATTCAAACACACAAATTACAAAGATAGATTTTCATAATAAATTTTATATACACATTTGTATGCTAGGAGATTACCAGAAAACATTATTTAAAAACAGTGGCGGCTCGTGTATAGGCATTGGGAACAGCAGCACCCCCTATTTACACTTGATATTATCGATAACATTTAATATAGTAAGTCCTTTTTTCTTTAATTCTTTCTTTATTTTTGTGGTAAAATATATATTCTTTAAGCTTAATGTCAGTACTTCAGTAGCCATCACCCAGTTTATTAAAAAGATACAAACATCTTTGTATGGAACTGTGCGCTTCCCAATGCCAGCGACGTGGTGTTTGACTGTTGTGCGCATGCGCACGGGGGAGAGGGGTGAGGAGGAAGGCGGGACTGTCAGGTAGAGAAAGCACTGTTGCTCTCGCAGTGCCAGCTCTGGCGTGATGGTGGAAGGAAGTTTTTGTTTACTCAGCGTGTGTTGTGCTTAAAAACCGTGTACCATATTCTTGAATGTGAAAAATTATAGAAGATTATATAATTAAATTATTATTCTGCTTCCAGCTATTCGATTTGATTCACTTTTCTTTCAGTTTTTTTATTTAACAAAAAGACTAAATGCACTTGCAGTACTTTCAATGGAGAAAAATTTCCTCAATTGTCATCCAGAGATCAAGGAGAAAATTATTGAACGTTTTTGTGTAAATTAAAACAAGAAGAATGGATTTAATTTTTAAATGAATAAATCAAGTTTGAATTGTAACAATTTAAGGTAAAGTAAGTTAAAAAGTCTTTTTGTTAAGATTTTATCAAATTCCTGAATACATTTTCTTTTTATACATGTATTTTTCCTTTTGCACAATTTTAAAATAAAGGTTAAAAAATTTCTGGCGCAGCACTCCCACTAGTTTTAGCTACGAGCCGCCACTGTTTAGAGATAAAAAATTTGGAAATGGGTCGATTAGTATTTTTTATATAATTACACAAATAAAATGTATTTAGTTGAACTCAATGTGGTTATTTAGGAATCGAAAATATATATGTATCTTAACATTCAAGAGAGTGAGTGCTACTTGAATATATATATATATATCCACATTAATTTCACTATATAAAGTAAACATATCAAATAAAATTGAAAGTAAGTTCTGTTTTTTTTACGAAGGTTATTTAAAAACTTTAAGATGCGGAATAGCCGTGTTACAAAGCTCTTTAGAGAAACTTAATTCCGAGTTAAGATTACTGGATAAAACTTTGAAGGAGAAACGTGAGTAAAATAAAGAAACAAAAAAGAGTAAAATACTTAAATACGGTATGTATTCTTTTTAAATATTTGTTTGAAAAAAAATACACTGGAATTCTTAACAAATTTCTTTTTAGCATTTTAAACATTCTGGCTAAACATGTATAACATTGCATTTTACAAAGAATATATTCAGTGTGTTCTAACATTATAAGTAATGATTATAGCAGAATGAATTATTTATTATATACAACTGGCTTAAAGTGGTTATTTATACTTCAAGAAACCAGCTATTAGTATACAAATAGATTTTAAAATACAGGAAATAGCATGTATTAGCTGTTGAATACAGTACATTTATTAATAAAACCTTTTATAAAAAAATCAGCTAAATATTATATGTTTGGTAGAACTCGCATCCGCCGGCAAACCAAACTATATGGATTTAATGACTTAACTCACATGCCAATATGTGTGGTTGTTTTACAGTAAAATATATTTTTAAACCGGTACTATTTTGTTTAAAACCAATCCTTGGATTTGATTGTGTAATTTGTGGATAAAACATATTAAGATGTGTGGCACCCAAAAAATGTGTTTCAAACTTGGCCATGTGCCCATATAGTTAATTTAATACAAATGTAATAGTTTATTGATGCCTATTAAATTATAAATTTTCAACCAGAAAATTTTTTGCTGTGTCAGTTTTGTATAAAATTACCTTTACGAAAAACTTACATCGTTCTACTGTATTCAAACAAAGGTGTTAAAACTTTCCTCAACAAAAAAATAATAATTTGTTAGCTTAGTAAATACAAAAGTCTAACATTATATTAAAGGAATTTTAAAATAACTAAGCAAAGTAAGCATATAGTATTTAAAGAGGTTTGATGAAAAGGTAATATGTCCGTTTTAATTATTATAGCTTATATATTTTTAAAGTTGTCACTTAATTATATTTATGATATATACCGTTATATAATGGTTATAAAAATTAGCTTAGAGAGCAAAACATTTGTATTCGGCATCTGAAATTAATTTTTAGTTCAGTAAATTATTAATATAGTTGGATTATATATGTACAACAATAGTGTTACACACTTATTCAATTAATGTTTATAGTTTTTAAATTATTAAGTAAGTTTTATAAATTTGCATAAACATCTTTGTTTAGATTTGGTTTTGACATACTACCCAGTAAAATAATAAAATCACAGTTCATTCCCCAATTTCTTTTAAAACATTTCAATATACTTTAAAATATTTTGATGTAAATGTGCAGGCATTAAATTAGTGACAATTATATGCCTTTTTTTTAAAAAAAATACATGATTTTAAATGATTAGTTAAACACGTCAACTTCTACAAAATGTTTAACTAACGAGATACATAAAATAAATATCGATAGTTCACCAACAATAAAAACATTACAAAGCGTAAGAAAAATAAATTATAAGCAATTAAATGTTTATTTAGGTTGAAATTACGCAAAACCCTTTTTATAACAACAAGAAATGCATTTATTTACATATATGTATAATTTTAAGAAATCAATCAATTTATCCCAATCCGGCCTTTATAATTTCCTTAAAATGTTGCACGAATAAAGTTATATATATAACTTCATTAAAATAAAAGTAATTTTTAAAGAAAAGCATATAATATGATTGGTTTCGATTCACATGATCATGTATCAAAGCTATTTAAATATAAATATATAAATAGTTTAAATGTAGTAATTTGTTTTACTTAACATATTTCTACCGATCTGGGCCTAAGCGCATTCAATCACGTTGATACATTAGGGATGAATATTTAAGAATCTGTGGTAATGTATCCGCATTAGCTTGGAGAGATTTGGAAAAATCAAATGGACTAATTCCTGTAATTTTACCATCCTCATTTTCTTAAATAAGGTTGTCCTTCCTATAAAAAAAACTACCCGTTTCATCTATATTTATTAGATTTCATCGTCATAAAAACCATTGTGATGTACGTCCATATATACTTTAGTGGTTTGAAAAAAGAAATGTTCTGACAACATTATATCCCCCATCAACTTTTTGGGATAGTTTCTAATCACAAAATTATGAAGATTATAATCATTTTCATTACTCGCCAGCAGAAGTGCGTGGTTATCCCGGGCAAATGAGTTTATTAGCTTCAAACAGCCAGAATTTTTTTTTATTTATTTAATCCTAGTTTTGTGTAGATTTAAAAATTCTAGTTGAAAGTTTAAAATTTCAGCTTTGAGGTACACATGTTTGTGCAAAAGGGCTCATATTTTTAACATTCCACACTTCTGTGTGAGGTAAATATCGCGCAATGCTCATGAAAGACATCCTTTTCTATTAAAATAGATAATAATTGAAATAGCCCAATTAGAAAATACCCTTACACTAACTGGTTATCGAATAAATATTTTACTAAGAACGAATTTATTAAACACTTCACTTGAGGATATTTTTTTGAACAATCCTGCTGCGTAAAACTTTATTCCTCGTTGATAAATCTTTCTTCTTTAAATATAAAATAGATAAAATACTTTATGTTTGTGTGAGAAACGTAGTTTATGTACTACGGATTAATCAATGGGACAAACATTGAAAGTCTGGAACAGCTTTCAGTGACATTGATTCCTAATTGGTTCCATGGGAGCCAATAACGCTCTTCCAGAGCAGACTGAACTGATTTCAACCTGCGCTTGATCCTTCGATGTTGAGACTCACAATGTTGATGACATCACTTAATCAAAAATAACGATAGAGAAATGAATTAAATGTTAAAACAAACAAAACATATTTTGGTATCTAAAAATTAAAGTTAAGAAAATTTTGTATTTTAAAGATACATGAGAATTATATCTAATAGTTTTAAATATAGCTCAAAATTAATTTATTTTGTAACCGAATATCATATTTTACTACGAAATTTAAATAAAATTAGAAATTTTGAATCTTTGAATATGTTTAATTTTAGCTTAAAAAAATTTGAGGAGTTTTTTCACGACGTCTTAACACCCATTCGGGTTACAATCGTGTAGCTTATTAATCACGCTAAAATGGAGGAATAAGTAAGATACAATTTTAGGAGAAATGCATCTGCATCTTCGTGGAAAAAGAGTGGTAAAAAATTTATGGAAAACCCATCCTCAGCCTTCCTACAGAGATTTGAACCTGGACGTTCCCACCACTGGAAAATCATAATCAATTAGATTTAAATTTATGTCATGTACCCAGTGCTGCGGGTAAATGAGAATTAAATAACATAAAGTAAACTTTGTTTTGTTCAGGAAATTATCATCACTCACGAATCTAATTATTTGATAAAGTTTTCTATCTATATTAATAAAATTAATAATCTATCTGTCTGTCACGAGTATTGCCCAATATCTGACGCAAGCAAGAGTTCTGAAATTTAAAAGTTATTAAATCTTGTGCACGAACATGTGAATCTCTAAGCCAGAATTTTAAAGTTTAATTTTATTTTTTTAAATCATCTAAAAACCGAATTAATAAACATATAGCTTATTAACACCATAATATAGTTTTCGTAATACATTTCATATAGTTGTGCAATACGTGTTATGATAGACTTGACAAGAACATGTGCACCTGGAAGGCCAAATTTTAAAATTTGTGTTATATTTATTTACTTTTTATCCTATTTAGTCTTTTTACTCATTTTATCCAATTAACTCTCTTTACCTTTTTAATCCTTTTAATATAGCTTACACATTTTACCCTTTTTAACCTTGTTTTTAAAAATCTGATTTTATATTTACTTCTTATTCTTTTTATCCTGTATACCCTTTTTTGCATATTTTTTATCTTTATACCCTAAATTATTTTTCCGAGGCTCGGCCGAGTAATTAATGCAAAGAAGGTGTAAAAAGTGTGAAAGGGAGCAACAAGGCCAAAGAGAGTTAAAAGAATAAAAAGTAGGAATATATTTAATCATAAAGGACATTTAGACCAAAAGGGTCTAAATTGCAAAAATTTCAAAAAGGACCAAAATGGGGAAAATGTCAAAAGTGCAAAAAAGCACGATAGAACAAAACTAATAAATGTGAAAAAGGGTAACAATAGTAAAAAAGGCACATAATAAATTTAATAAAAATGGTATAGCGGTTAAAAGGGCCAGAAGAGTTAAAATAAATAAAACGGGTAAAAAGAGTAAAATGTGGCTAAAGTGGTAAAGGATAATAAATGATAAAAATAATAAAAAGGTTAATTTGATAAAAAAGGGCAATAACTAAAAAGGGTAAACGGGTTGGAAAGGGTAAAATGTGCTAAACGGATAAAAGAGGAATACAGGATAGGAAAGATTGTCTGAGTAAAGAGGTTAAACAGGGTAAATGTGGTAAAAATATGCTAAAATACTTTTGATTGAATTTAACTACACACCTTTTTGCACTTTTTAACCTTTTTACCCTTAAATACCCTTTTTACCTTCTTCATTATTTTATTACTTCTTTTTTTTTTATACAATTTACATACCATTTCTATACTCTTTTTAAAACGCGTTTTGTTAAGCTTTAATGTTTGTGTTCTTTTTTCTATATTTTTCCTTAAAACAACCTTTTTACCCCATAATATTTTTCCCGGGCAACGTAGGGTACTTAAATGCTAGTGTGATATTTTTGTTAAGTTAGACATAACGAAGGAAACGCTTCTTAGCATAATTCATCCTTTGTTTAATATTATCTACTATTTTTATCATTTTATAGTTAAATGAAAATAATTTTTGATTTCACAACCTTAGGACCTATAAGGATCTATATTTATTGCATACACATTTTGATTTCAAGTAAAGTTCTTAAAATTTGTATTAGATGTAGATTTTTATTATTCTATCTAATTTCTCAATTACCATTGCATTTGAATATTTCGAAAAATGTAAAGTTCTCTCTCTAATAATAACATTATAGGTTTTCAAAAAAATCATAGACTTGCGGATGATTGAACGCCATTCGTTTCTGAGATGATAATGTAATCGAATAAAGCACCACTTCGATATACAAGGCAAGGCCAAGCCACATTTTCTCTAAGTGTGCTAATGTGAACACAATTTGTTCTCAAAACTAAATAACCGTTCAAACTAACACATAATCGTAGTTAGGTAGTACATTCCATATAGAGGGGAATGGATGGGGGTAATGTACTACAAAAAAAGGGGGCTAAGCATGGTTGTTCAAGGTCATTCATTTGCTTGGAGCTTGACATGTCAAAAAACTTTAATGTTGATTAAAGAACCTGATTTTATTTACTCCAATTTTAATATAAAGGATATTTTAAAAATATAAACACATTCTTCGCGTGTAAATTTGGTGGTATTTTACTATTTTATTGTTGTTGTTTTATAGGTATTGATATTATTGATCAAAAGTGACGGTTGAATATCGCATGATCTGACGTATATGAACACGTGAATCTAGATCCAATAATTTTTCAAACTGTCTGTTAAGAGCTTTCTTATGCAAATTAGACTTAACAACCCAAAAATATGTGTGCCTGGTTTGAAATATTTTACCATAGTAGTTACACTTGGCATAAATCTTAAATGGCGTGTAGAGGTTGAATAGTCTTAAACTGACCATGTAACTAATTGATAGTCCTCAAATTACAATAACAATAACTCTTTTGATATTTGAGGCACAAATTACTGGTGACCAGTAATTTTTGACATTAAAAATAATTTTATTCATGTCAAACATTGATGATAATTATAATTACTTCTCAAACCAATATAGAAGTGTTATTTTACATGATATGTGCACAAACTATACTTGAAAGGCAATGTAGGTGTATATTATATCATATTTACAGATCTCAAGGGAGCGAATAACGAAGATTCAATTTCCTCCGACAACATTTCTAAACTAAGTTTTATTTCTAAAATTTGTGGTACGTCACTCAAAATTCTGACGCGTATAAACTTGGGATTTTTTTTAAAAGGAAAGCCCCTCCCAGGTCTACCAACCTTCGTCGGGGAACTACTTAGAAGTTCCGTCGTTTTCTTTTGTTCGTAGACGTGTGTTCAACAAAATAGGATTGTTTTGTTTGATATGATACAAGGGGAGGAGGAAATGTTTCTGACATATTTACCAACTTACTTTACAAATATTCACGAACTTGGTATTCTTATTGGGAGTTGATAAGTGTTTTTGGAGTACTGACGTTTGAAGAGGGCCTCAGTGCCCTTTTAAGATTGTTGAATACAGTAACCACCTGCAAGTCTTATAACTAACAACAAAAAACTGACCAGCTTCGGTGGTGGCCGCATGTTCTAAGGAATCACTCTCGTGTTGGATTAGACTGCCAATGACAGGCAGATCAGGGTTCGAATCCAAAATCAGGTGTACTGAGTGTGGCTATTTTCTCAAATGGGCTTTCACCCTCTCTCTCTGTACAACAAGATGAGTACATTTTATCTAAGTTCAGCCTTCCTCATTAGCTCACTAACGTAAGTAGTGCATATGCGTATAGCCTGAACAAATGAGGTGCTAAAAAAGCTATAAATTTAAACTAAACATTGGAAGACTTATAGTATTGTAAAATTCATAATACTGTTTTGAATTACAAATTAATTATTTTGTGGAGCAGTCAAATATGTATTCGTATTTTACAAGTTATCAAAGAATATTTGAATAATCCAGTGAGCTATCTTATTTCTCTGACTCCTTTCAGACAAAAAAAAAATGAATTTTACAGATTTTTTTTATATTTTCCTGACGTGTAACAGCCCTGATATTTTTTTTATCACTAACGTATATTTTTGTGACTAACACGTATTTAAATACCAACAAAACACTAAAAAAAAATTGGAATATCTGTTTGTGTAAAATATAATTCTATTAAAAAAAGTAGTTTACCTGCTTCGGTGGCTGCATGGTCTAACTCTAAAGCATCACTCTCGCATTTGACTAAAGTACTGATTCGCATCACGGTCGGGTGAAATGAGGATTTTTTTCCCTAAATAATATTTTAACTCTCCCTTCACGCAAATGCGGATACAGTTCCTATAAATTCAACTTTCCTATTCATAATACATTAGGGCAATTAGTACATATACATATAGCCTGAACCGGTAGTAAGACGTGGTGCAAAAATAGTGTTATTCTTGTAAGCTAATCAGATTTGTATAGTGTTTAGTACTAGTATTGCTATTATTGTTTCCACAATGTTAAATGTATTAAAAAGGTAATTTTTTTTATCTTAATTTCTCCAAATCAAATAATATTTTTAATATCTTATCATGATCTCCAATTTCATATAACACCCTATCCTGCGTGTATAAAAGAAGTATCAATAAAATTAGAGCTATTTTTACCAACCCATATTTCTTGAGTGGAAAAATTGTTTCATTTATTGGTCATGGTAAAATAAAGTTTCTTACGTTAATTTACCAACCTAAATCCTTTAATTTAAACCTATTAGGTTTAGGTTTAGGATTTTTTTAAATTGAAAAGTTTCATCCAAAATTAAGGCTCTTATCTCTTGCCCATACGCTTTAACATTACATAGTTTATTAAATTTCATTAATATAGTAATTGGTAAAGATAAGAGGGTAGCTTAGAAGAAATAGACTTCAATAAACTTAGAGAGATGGGTGGCCTGAAGGTCTAGGGGTAAGGTGTCGGACTTCAGTGCTAGGGTCCGGGGTTCAATCCTCGGTCCCACCACAGATTTATATGATTACCAAAACCTTCCTTCATCTCTGACAAGACGTGTATTAATTACAACTTGTGAATGTGTGGAATGCCAGGCTTCCACCGTGGTCCGGATTCCACGTTAAACTGTAGGTCCTCCATTTCATCTCACATTCACCCTACCATTACACATTAGCGTAAGTGCGTATAAACCGAATGGGTAGTAAGACGCGGTGCTAATAATAATAACTTAGATATTGTATCGGATTATTATAGTGATAAGTCAAACTTGTTATATCCCCCCCACCCCCCCACAGTGCCATCTTCCAAGATTAAAACCTTGACTATCCTGTCATCACTAATTAAACCTATGAGACAGGCGCGCTCTATACAGTGTTACCATAAGCATGGGTACACAATATAAGTATTCATTAAATAAATTCTATCTGCTAGTAAAAAAAGCCATGAATAAGCTACCCATAAGGATGGACTCGATGTATAATGCGTCAGGCGATCAATAGATGATGGAGAAGGAGAAGAAGGCCATGTGCTCCAGGGGATGTTTTTTCCCCGTGTGATTTTTTATCTTCCTGCCAAACGCTATAGTTTTTATCTTTTTGTACCGCTTCTTACTACCCGTTTGGGCTATGTCCATATATACTAATTACGCTAGAGTGTCAGAGATTAGTAAGATTGAATTTTGAGGAAGTGTACACGAATTTGCGTGGAGGGAGAGTGTAAAACCATTTAGAGAAAACCACCCTCAGTAAACCCGACCGGGATTAAAACCACGATCTCCCCGTCATAATCAGTTTAATCTATTGTGAGAGTGGAGCCTTAGACCACATGGCCACCGAAGTGGGTGACTGTGATTCAAAAACCAGTCTCCCCGTCATCAGATATCAAATCTATTGTGAAAATCATGGCTTAGAACAGGCCTGTCCAACTGGTGGCCAGTGAGACGCATGTCATGCGGCCCACAACGCATTAAAAAAGTTAAAGAGATATATATAATGTCATCCATAATTCAGGAGATTTTCTATTGTTGATTCTGTATAGGCTTAATTCCACGTGTGCGGCGGCTCGCACACTGTCTAAGAATATAAAATGAGGCCCTTAGCTAACTTAAAAATGGACAGCCCTGACTTAAAATATGCTACTACCGAAGTAGGTAGCAATAACGTAGCAGTAACAAAATAAAACTAAGTTAAAATATCGTCAATTTTTCGTGACTAGCTTTGGAGTTTGATGAAAATAAACTCACCTCTGACTTACATGAATGTAATCTGGCAGTGCCGCCACCATCCTTTCATACCAATCTCAAAGGTTTTGTAAAATGGGAAATTTAAATTTTGGTTGAAGTTGTCAAGGGTGTGAGAGAGAAACTCTTGATCCCTTACATTATGTTTGACACAAGAGTCGAGACTGATTTCAGAATAACAAGGCTGAGGGGTACGTGACTGTGACAACTAATCTCCTTCCAAAGATTAAAAAACAATATTTACACACGGAGCAAGGAGAAACTCGGATGGAGATTCTACTGAACAAAGTAATTTCCAACTTTCGACTTTCTAGAACACGACAAAGAAAGTAAAATATACAGTTCCTTTTTTAAATTTTATAAAGAAAAAAGATAACACTGTTAACATAAGTTTTTAATGAATTATAGATAGACCTAGTCATAAAAAATATATGTTGACATATTTAGTGGTTTTAACAGAAAACTACAGACACATAAATATTTTAATTAAATTTCTCTAATCAATTTTAATTAAATATAATCCTATTCGGTGGCCAAATGATCCAAGGCGTCACTCTCGCAATATACAGAGAGATTGGGGTTCAAATCCCTGTTTGAGGTACCAAGGGTGTGTTTTTCTTAATGGTTTTACACTCTCTCTCCATGCGAATACGGGTATATTTAACCTACTGTTTTTTAGCACCGTGGTTCACTACCCGTTCATGTTTTACGCTTATATACTAATAACATTAATGGTTTTAGGGATTACGAAGGTTATATTAATATGAAATGTGGCCGAATTTGCGTGGAGAGAGAATGAAAAACAATTTTGGAAAAATCACCCTCAGTACACCTGAATGAGATTCGAACCTCGATTTCCTGGTCATCGGCAGTCTAGTCTATTGCGAGAGAGACTTCTTAGACCATGCAGCCAATGAAGCAGGTTTTACTTTATAAAATTTATATTTTATCATTTAAACTGACAGAACACCAACGTGAAATTTATGTTTAGTTTTCTAAAGAAAATGTTGATGGTCTATTTATATTTAGGCTACCATCCGAAAAAATAAGGCTATGATGGGCCGATGTCATAGAAACACATCTCCATATTAGTTTATAGAACAGTATTGAACAGTAACATTAGCAATTATTTTCTTAAAAATTATTTTATAGCTTAGCTTTTTCTTACCAGTCTTCTACCGATTGATAAAACCATTCATGCACTAGAATGTCGATAAGATTAATCATATAGTGCAGAATTTATACTGACGTATTGTCTTAATATTTGGATTAAAACTTTATTCAATGGTGGAAAAAATATCCATGGCGTCATCCCGCAAACGAACTATACCGACAGAGCGGCCGCCGCATGTTGTTATACATAGTATCAACATTTGTGGATAGAGGGTGTCATGTGGTAAGCACAACAAACGCTCCGGCCTCTAATCTCAGTTTTCCAAATCTTAGCCGCTACTTATTTACTCAAGTATCTCCTCATTTTTCCTCATGAGCTTGAGTTGACCCCGTTCCAGACCTACTGAGTCACAAATAAATCTGGACGAGGTAGGGATCAATCCCGGGACTTCTGGATCTGTAGACAGGAACTCTGACCACTAGGCCAAAGAGGCTGTCGTCTAGTGGTGGAAACATGAACCTAAGAAAATTAAACTATAAATTTATCCAGACAGTCCTCTATTATTTGAATTAGAGGAAAAGATATGGAAATGAAGAACTAAACATCTAAGTGTTACTCAGCGTCTCAGCTAGCCTCAATGTCGATTATTCACCTGGCTCGGTAGAGGAAGTTTCTAGGCAAGATTAATTAGTCGGCTAATTACCACCCCCATTAACATCTCCAGGAAGGTGCTTGAATGGAAGGTAGGTATAAACTTTCACTGCGAAGCGACGGCTGGGATGGATACGCCTTTCCCGGAAATGAGTCAAGAAAAACTGGATCCAGTCTTGAAACAAAGGGTTTCACTCTATATTATTTAAACGGGATTGTGATGTAATAATATTAGATAGTTATATTTTAGTGCTTCCCATTTTACTGCGGGATATCCAACATTTATAAAAATATAAATAGTAGAAAGAAGTAGGTGCTTGCATTATCATCATCATTATTATGCTATGTAATTTCATCATATAAACTGACTCTCAGATTGGAGAGGGTTCAACCCAAATTGGTTTGTATTTGCTGCTATAAATTCTTCATTTTTTAAACATTTTTATAAAGGTTACGACAGGACATGAAAAGTCTCACAAGCATGGTTTTATTACAATAGTTGTTTCCATAAATAAACATATTAAAACTTAACTTTTAAAAGAACAATATATGACCACATCCAATTTAATTTACATAATATTTGAAAATTGAATTTAAAATTAAAACAGCAAATTTAAACATCATGTAATACTAGACTTCACTGCAGAAGGGAGCAATAAAGTTATTTGGTTGAAATAGATCAAATATTTATCAAGTAGCAACATAAGGTTTAGTTTTCTGCACATTTTAAAATCAACAGATCTTGAATATCTATCAAAGGTGTCCTGGAATTTTGTCAAAATCAATTTTCTTCATCTAAATTGTTTTGACAAAATTCCAGGACACCCTTGACCATTATTAAAAATATTTTGATATTAGCATGTGCATAAAATTAAACTTTATGTTGCTACTGGAGAAATATTGTATTTATTTTTGCCAAAAAAATGTATATTCTATAAAAACTGTAAAAATACTTGCGCTTACTCCTGCCGCACCTTAATGCGTGTAAATAATTATTTAAAAGTCAACTTAAAAACAAAAAAAATTAAAATGTCATAATTAAAATAATTTAAATTATCAAAAAAGTTCAAGTTGATTTTAAAAAGGGAAATATAATATTATGACATTATATTACTTCAACGTAGCGATAGCAAATTTATTACTACCAAGCAACTACTTTGCTTGATTATATCGCCGGCAAGTGTGTGGCATTTGATCCTTTAGAGCCACCCTTAAGAGCTATGCCAACTATGTCGTCCTTGTAGTTTAATAGTATGTCATTTGAGGCTCTAGCGAGCAAGACTCGCACATGTATCTTTGGTTTTTGTAGGTTGGTAGGAATGTTCAGGGTGGTGATAATTGAATACTAGGTTGGGGGTACAATAAACACCCCATTTACAAACACCATTCAAACACTAAACATTTTAATGGAACACTAAGGAAGTGGGTGGTACTTTGAAAGCCACCTAAAATCCTCGTTGCTATACCAAAAGTTAAACTGGATCTGAATAAATAAGTGGATAGCTAACATAGTACAATTTTCATAGGAAGGGCCACTAGAAAGATACTTTAAATTTTTCATATTACGTCAAGTCATGTGATGTGAGCTGTCACTTTTGATAGATAGTATCAATATCTATAAAACACTAATAATATAATATCAATGTCTATAAAACAACACTAATAATAAAGTATCAATATCGTTAAAACAAAACTAATAGTATAGTATAAATATCTATAAAACAGCACTAAAAATATAGAAAGTAATATAATTGTTGGCCACAAAAATAATATATGTTAATAGTTTATAAAAGGCTCTTGATATAAAAATTGAGCTGTACGTACATAAATAATTACTTGGTACTAAGACTCATTATAATGTTGAAAGCTATTGTTATTAATACAATAGCCAAATAAACTACATAACACAACCCCTCTATATTGTTTGGCAATGCGTATTTTGATTATTTTCACCATGTCTCAACGCTTGTTTGGGTTGGACGCTTATTTACTAATAACGTTAGTTTGTTAGGGATGATAAAGGGTGAGTTGTGAGGAAGTGCACCCGGATTTACGTGGGAGGAAAGTGGAAAATTTCTCACAATTCACTCAGCCAGAATTCATTCCCAGATATCCTCGTCATAGACATTCTATTGAGAGAGTGATGTTTTATACCAGGGGTCACCAAACAAATAAACTATGGGAGCTACTTTCAAATTGTCAAATTGTTTCGTGATCTACAGTATTGCGTTATGGTTTGTTTTTTTTGGTAAGGGGTGGACTATGTGGCTGGTTTCGTAACTGTAATGGAAGTAATATTTAAATTTTAATATATTTCAAACAAAAAATAACTTTATAATGCTAGAAAATACAAGATGTATTCGATTTAAAAAAAAATCAAAGTGTATATATATTTTACTTTCTCGTTATCTTACTGGTAGAGAAAGTATTGTGATCGTCAAAAAAACTAAACTCGACATTTTGATGAATGTTGACGTTTCATGACCCCACGAAACCAAAAAAGTTGTTTTTGAATTTCCGTTTGTCTGTCTGTACCTCGGACTAGAGCCTAAATTATTTCACCGATCGGACTCAAACTTGATATCTAAGGTATTCATAGGGCTACTCTGAGGGATTTTCGGAATTTGATATTTAACCCTAAAATTAAGGGTAGTTTACTGAAGGGCAAAAAGAGAAAAAGTAGATTTTCTTAAAGTAGGCTCCAAATTTATTTATTAAAATTCATTTCTAAACATATATAAATATTCCACACAAAATGGCTACTCTCAGTATTTCAGCAAAATGACTTTAAGGGCTCAAGTCTGATGCGTAAATTATCATTTTTTATCATATCTCCGTAACTCTTTGAGGTATGAAATTATTTATCATTGCAAATATGTAGGTCTATTTACAATACAAATCTTTTATTTGAAACATTTTTTATAAAACCAATAAATTTCAAGCTATACGCAAATAAATAAATATTAACTTTTCGAACACTGAAGGTAAACTATTGAGACCGTAAAATAAATATAATCCGAATATCCAGGCGTCGATTAGGATCACACATAAAATTGATATTTTCATTTTTCTATGAAAATGACTTTTAGGATACTTTACAGAAGCGGAAATTTCCGTATATCTGCAACTGTTCGAGGTACTAAATAACTTATCATTGCAAGATTGTATTATTATTAAAAATTAAAAACTTTAATCTGAAATATATATTTTTATAAAACCAACCGTTTCTGAGATATTGGCAAATATATCAATACAATAATTGTGTAAGCTTTAATTGTAAAGATATACTACTCGAGTTTTAACGCAATAATTCTCCAATGCCATAGAGTGATTAAATATAGCCTGAGTAAATCTCTCGAAAAGTTTGTTATTTTTCCTTAAACCGCTTAGGGAACATTTTTATACAACAATGATCTATCTCCATTTTATACTCAATAGTCAATATTTACATTTTTCATTGGTCAAAATTTATAAACGAGGAATTTAATAGCAATGCGATGACCTGAAGATGTACAGTACAACACCTTATCAAATGTTAAAATTTTAACTGGAAGTTGAAAATTTTAATACGAAGTGTTGGCCCTTGTGGACCCAATATCGATATTTTTTATTGGTCCAAACATACAAATGAGGACATTAATTCTTTAAAAATAAAATTATAAAATTTAAAACCTGGACTCAAAAAATGTTTTACATAAGTATAGTGCTATTTATGCTGGAGGTTGCTAGTGTATATTATTTCGTTTCACATATATTACGAGGTTTGGGTGGGTAAATATCTCCATTTTTAAACAATAGATCGAGAAAGTCCGTACGGAGTTTCGTAACATTTATTTTTTTAACTTAGCACGTTGTCTAGAGAGAAACCCGCCTCGGTGGCGTAGTTGGCTAACGCGCTTGTCGTGTTGAAGCTCGACTGCTGAGGATGGGGAGATCGAGGTTCGAATCTCGGTCGGGTGAACTGGGGGTGGTTTTTCCTAAATGGTTTTCCACTCTCCCTCCACGCAAATGCGGGTTCACTTCCTCTAATTCAACCTTCCCAATTCCTAATCCATTAGAGTAATTAGTACTTAAAGCGTATAACCCGAACGGGTAGTAAGACGCGGTGCTAAATATTATTATTATTATTATTATTATTATCTAGAGAGAAGAGGTGACCTGGCGGTCTAGGGGTAAGGTGTCAGACTTATATGCTGGCGGCCGGGGTTCAACCCTCGGTCGCGGCACAGATTTATCTGATTACCAAACCCTTCCTTCACCTCTGACAAGACATCTTGTGAATGTGGGGAATGCCAGGCCTCCACCGTGGTTCGGATTCCACGTTAAACTGTAGGTCCTCCATTTCATCTCACAGACACCCTACCATTACATTAGCGTAAGTGCGTATAACCAGAACGGGTAGTAAGACGCGGTGCTAATAATAATAATAGAGAGAAGAGTGACATTCACTTTCATCCACCACTTTTTAAATTTTTTAAAGTAACCTTTCACTCCAATTAAATTGCAGTTATGGAAATGTATCTGTAAACCTAGTTTTGTAATGGTTTTTTCAGCAACTTTAGCTGAAAATGATGACACACACAATAGAGCAGAACTACACCTTCACTCGTAATGTAACATGAACTAGATCTGGGTAGTTTTCCTTGACTTTGGAAATATATGGGTGGCCACTAAGACGTGAAGCACGGTAAAAAGAAAAAAGTTTAAGGGGCTATTATTTCTTGTTAAGGTACCTATAACTAAACCCGCTTCAGTAGCCGCATGATCTAAGGCAGGGATGTCAAATCTAAGGAACACGATTTGGGAGCCCCGCAGAAATTAACAAAATAAACATTCAATCAAACTTCTGACAATGTGGTATAATACATTTTAGCTTAGTAATATTTTGACAGCTATGTCATTCAATGTTATTACACAATGAACTTTCTGAAGGCAGCGGCTAGAAAACTTCTTGGCTCGCACATAAGCAATGAACCGATTATAAATATCTTTGGATAGCAAAATACAATATTTTACAAACTAATACGGAAAAGCTTATTTATGGAGTTGATTTTAACATATTTATATAATTATGTATATTTATATCAATTTACTATTTTTTTACACTCAAGGTGTTACTTTTAAGTTGTTTAAATTATTATTGTACAAGACAATCACTTTGACAATTTAGTAAATTTCCTTCTTTAAATTATAGACATTACTAAAATATTCACTATTTAATTTTTATCACCGCGTCTTACTACCTTTTCAGGCTATACGCATATACAATAATTATTTTAACTGTATAGAGATTAGGAAGGAGGTATTTTAGAGGTAATCTACCTGCATTTGTGTGGAAGAAGAACGGGAAACTATTCAGGAAAATCCATTCTCAATAGTTCCAACCAGGATTCGAACCTCAATTTTTCTGTTATCAGTGGGCCAGTCAAACACGAGAGAGACGCAATAGACCGTTCAACAACTGATGCAGGTGAGTCATTTATTAAATTGTATAACATTCAACCGGTTTATTTTTAATACTCATTAAAAAAAACACTAGACTCGTTCAAAAGCCACTAGTGGCACATTGGCAGAAAAAAAAATTCTATCAATGTTTTAAGGGGGTCACTCTAACAATAGACTAGACTGCTGATGATGGGGTGTACTGAAAGTGAATTTCCCCTAATTGTTTTTCACTCCACGCAATTTAATTTCAATTCAACTAAACTAATCCCTAATTCTTTAGCACAGTTAGTATATATTCGTATAGCCTGAACATGTGGTAAGACGCGGTGATGTAAGAAAAAAAAGGTTGTGAACTTGTAATATACTTTGTTGCATGGCTTTTTTTGATTGAAAATTTACTTTATACTTAAACTACTAATATTTAAACTACTTAAAATAAGAGATAGCTTCTAATACTATATACGCAGTCCTAACGCCAGGATATTTAATAATTTGTTAGATAGAATTAATCTCTATACAAATACTATCTTCATCAGCGTCTCCAGGAATTGAAACTCTCTAAACAGATACGATCTTCATCAGCATCTCTAGGAATCCACTATACTTGAGATAGCTCATTCTAGAAACTCAATCACGGGGGATCAGCGAGTATTAAATTGATGGCATCCAGGAAATTGCTGTGGACATTTGGTGCCAAGCCCGGATTAAAGAGCCGACGCCCGAGGACTTCCACAATCTGTTGCAATAAAATAAATATTATTTATCTTTTGGCTCCTTAGGTTGCAGTCATCGTAAGATCTTAAAAAACATAAACGATAACCCCAGATCGAACCAAATCTATAATAAAATATCATTTTTGTGAAGACAATAGTTCTTTATTCAAATCATATCGTAAACATTATGCTTTAAGCAGTTCATTTTGTAAAGATAGAATGATAATGTCAAAACGTTGGAAATAAAAATATTTGTTTGCTGTTGGGACGTTCAGATTTTTTATTTACAGCCTCGGGGCCCCTAACAGCTATAAATCCAGCCCTGTTTGTTGCAATCACTGGTAGCCAATTAACGTTCATGATATAGCTTGTTAGGTAGTCATTGTCAAGCGCTGAATTTGTGTGTAGGGATAGTGGAATACAATTGAAGGGGGAAAGACCTTCAGTACACCCTAACGGAACTCTAATCCCAATCTATCTGTCATCGGCAGTTCAGTGACGCCTTAGACGATTCGACCACTGAAGGGGGTATTAAAATAGTTAACCAAAACAAAAACTTTGACAGGTAGTTTTGTAATGTATGAGTTTGCCCGCAATGGTGGAGCACGTGGGCTAATACATATACCTTCACTGATTTAACTTTCCAGAAACTTGGAGATCAGGATTTGGCTACACTTAGGGATGTGAAAAAAGTATCAATACCTTACTAATATCGATATTTTCTTTTCGATAATAATATTTTTTTACTCGATACTTTTTTCCCGATACTTTATTATGATCCTGTATTATTGAATTGATTTCTAGTGCATTTAAATTTAGGTTATGTCAATTTTATTTAGTCTGACTGTACTGTTGCTGCTTTATTTCCGTACACGTGCAAGTAGGCTACGGTGAATAACATTAAGTTTGCTTGTTTACAGCCCTCACAATAAGTAAAGAAAAAAACCACGCACTGTAGGTGCAAGAAAGAGAGCAATATGCTTCATTTGTAAATTATATTGTGTTTATGTTCTTTTCTAGAAGTAGTTTAACTTGTGTCCGTAAGAGCTCAGCATCTCCCAGGCACAATCTGAGTTTGAAGTCTGATAATTAGTGTTTGTTTTTGCTTTTACTAGACAGAGTTGTTAACTGTCGATTCGGGCTAAGACGTGTGTGTGCCGATATTGCAAATTCATTATATCAATATATATATATATATATATATATATATA
>CABFOV010000203.1:49807-69533 GCA_902141375.1 Timema poppense
TGGTCTTGTGTGTGTGTGTGTGTGTGTGTGTGAGAGAAAGAGAGAGAGAGAAAGAGAGTTTTTGAGAAAATGTGTGTGAGAAAGAGAGATTGTGTAAGATATAATAAATGTGTGGAAGAGAATGTGTGTGTGAGAGAGAGAGTGTAATTGTGTAAGAAAGTGTTTGTGAGATGGAGAATAAGTGTGGTGAGGGTATCTGTGAGTGAGAAGATAGTATGGGTACACAAAACAATTTTGTTCAGCACCGCGTCTGACTAGCCGTCCAGGTTATACTCTTATGTACTACTTGAGCTAATGGTTTTATGGATGATGAAGGTTATATTAATAGGAATTGTAACTGCATCGGCATGGAGGGTGAGTGGAAAACCATTCAGGGATAGACCCCTTCAAAACAGTGGACAGAGATTCAAACCTTTATCTCCCCGTCGGTGGCAGTCTAGTCTACTGCTAGATTATTTAGCACCTTAGACCAAGCGGTCACCGAAGTGGGTCACAAAATATTACTTTTAAATATTATTCACTCAAAAAATCAAATGGTGAATTGGAAACATAATTAAACTTATTTATAGTGAAATATTATTATTTTTAAACACAATATTACCTATACTTGGATATTAAGATGGATGGGATACATAAAATATTACCTTGAAATATTATCAACATACACTCAGTATTAAGTGGTGGCTAGCAAACATAATTGAACTTATTATCAATGTGATTACTTATTATTTTTTTTAATTATCACACAAACCCATACGTAAACCATTAAAATTGCTATCTATACACATTTCAAGATGATTTTATTTTTAAATGATAATATAATACCAAAACATATTCAAACAGAATTGTGTCTTTTAATTTATAATTCATGTGCGAAACAAACCTAAGAAAATATTCTTGCGAGATTGATTAATTAATCTTATAATTTGTGAATTATAGCCAATATTGTTGATTTAAATACGAGTTGTTGGTAAAAAAATTCCAATGAATGTTTCCTTAGTCTAGGAAATTAATTCCTTTAACTAAAGAACGTAGGTAAAAGATGAGCTAGAACCATCTATTATAACGGCCATTTTGTAATCAGAAGTAAGTATTCAAAAACAAAGAAGAAAAAATTACCAATGGAAACAAAATGTTATATTTCTAACCTACTATCATTGGTTTGTTTAGTATATAAAATATTTTGCTTTAATATTTTTATTTATTGCACCTTACAACGGAAAAGTTGAGTTTTTATTTTCAACCAAGGAGAAATATTTTATTTACGGGTAACCAACCATAAACAAATCAGGGTCCATGCTCGTGCAAACAAAGAATTAAAAGCTGAAAATTCACTGGAAAAACAGGGATTTAGTTGGGAAAAAATATGTTTAGTGATATCTTGAACCCTTACCTTAAAAATGAATGCTCGTTTGTCAAAATCAGTTGTCACTTTCTTGCAATTTCAGTTATCAGAAAAGGGCTTATCAAATTTTACATAAGAGCAATGGCAAATATTTAAAGACAGAAGAGGAAAAATAACTCAACAATGCGATATATATATTATCTTTTCTAACCTGATATAATCAGTTTGTTTGATAAATATACAAATTATTGCCGTAACCTTTATATTTGTTGTACCAGTAAGAGTTGAGTTGGCATTATTTGTAATCAAAAAGATTTTTTTTTATTTTCAGATATAGTTGCCATAACCCTTCTGTCTCTGCACCATACCGCTAGAGTAAGAGTTGAGTTGGTATTATTTGTAAACAAAGAGAAATATTTTATTTACATACTCATGTACAAACCAGGATTTCCAAGGTGATGTAAACAAAGAATGAAAAGCTGAAAATTCTCTGTGAAAATCAGATTTTCGTTAGAAACCACTTTTTGTTTCGACATCCTAGACCCTTAACATATAAAATGAGAGATCGTCTGTCAAAATATGTTCAACCATTTTCTCGTAATTTCAATTGCCAGAAACGGACTTATACATTTATGCAGGATGACCCACAGAAAGGTAGCCCGCTTCCTATATTCAGCAGGTACCTCACTCTGAATTGGAGGGAATAAATCTCCTTCCCCCCATATTGTGACATGAAGAATGAGTCAATAAAGCTTTAGACAAGCAGTTCACTTGCTCATTATTCATGTCACAATATGGGAGGAAGGGGATTGACCTTCTCCAATTCAGAGTAAGAAGCCTGCTGGATATAGAAGGCGGGCTACTTTTCCGAGAGCCATCCTGTATATTAAACACTTCCTTACATAGAGCTGCAAACATGTATTTGTTAATTTCTTAGAAAGAAAAATTTGTATTAAATTACTGAAAAATAATCATTACTTTAGCATGTGTGGTATTAATATTCAAAATTTAGAAGAAAAAAATCAATTTCCTAGAATTACTAATTTTTGGCATTGCATATTATCGCCCAAGACTTTCAATTGTGTCAAATACGACTTTATATAAATAGACCAACGCAGTTGAATGATAACAGCTTGTCAGGCCATGAAACGTGGTCGTAGCCATTTGGATAGACGTAGCGGCGTAAAAAAAAAGGTGCGTCAGTCACTTGACGACGTCGTAAAAAAAACAATACAAAACACAAGCAGGGCTATAGACGCCTGCGTTGTAGAGGACATCGTAAAGCAACACATCCGCATGGAGAAGGGGATAAGTGTTTCTAGCTGGACAGTTTTATTAGATCTGTTCCCAGACAGGTTGTGAGCGTGAGCTGAATATATGTTACTCTCGACAGGTCTGTGAGGATCGAGGGGAGGGATCGAGCATTATTACGGTCAAGAGGCGTTCGTTGTGTATTCATATATAAACAGCAAGTTTGACAACAATAAAACACAACCAGTGGACGCTCGTTTAAATAATAATAATATTTAGCACTGCGTCTTACTACCCGTTCGGGTTATACGCTTTAAAAACTAATTACGCTAATGGATTAGGAATTGGGAAGGTTGAATTAGAGGAAGTGAACCCGCATTTGCATGGAGGGAGAGTGGAAAACNCCAGTTCACCCAACCGAGATTCGAACCTCGATCTCCCCGTCCTCAGAAATTGAGCTCAACACGACTAGCGCGATAGCCAACTACGCCACCGAAGCGGGTCGCTCGTTAAAAGACGTCTATTTATTTTTGTTTGATTTTCTTATAGGGTGAGTAAGGGTACTGGTTTGAGTTTCAGCTGTATATACTGAGGTCGTTTTTCTTAATAGTGTTTCCACACTTTTGACACCTGATGATGATTTGTTTGACAAGAACGTCCTAATTACGTTCTCTCGATACCTCGTAGAGAACGTATTGTGATAGTCAAAAAATCCGATCTCGAGATTTTTATAAATGTTGACGTTTCATGACCCCCTGAAAAAAAAAGAAGTTGTTTTCGCAATGCCACCTGTCTGTCTTTATGTCTGTCTGTACATCCGTCTGTCTTTATCGCGGGCTAGAACCGGAGCTATTTTACCGATTGGGCTAAAACTTGATATCTGGGCTTTTCATAAGAGTCCTCCAAGGGGTTTTTGGGAATTAGCTATCTAATCCTAAATCTAAGGATAGTTTACTGAAGGGCAAAAAGATTTAAAAAAAATCAATTTTCTCGAAATTCACTCTAACGATTTTGATTACATTTTAAATCTAGACACTGTTTATTATTATAAACAAGATGGTAATCCTCATTTGGTCATTAAAATGACTTTGTTCGTATTTTACATAGGGGATTTTTTTTTACAGTTTTCATCATTTCTCTGCAACTATTTGGGATGTAAAATAACTTTTCATTGTAGAGTTGTATTACTATTAAAGATGAAATTATACATACATACATACATACATACATACATACATACATACATACATACATACATACATACATACATACATACATATATATAATACTTTTTAATTCAGGTCTTTGAAAATTAATTTTATTCTTATGCTCTTTGGTGGACTAAGATATTTCTCTTTTAGTAATGTTCATATTATTTATTTTTGTAACATTGTTCTCTGTTCCTAATGCCATAGAGTAAGTAAGTAAAAGTGTATATTATTTCATTTATTATCTTTGGTGTAGTGTTTCTACAACAATGTATACACCTAATATTTCGTTTCACCAAACTTTCGAGTTTTTATCAAATGTCTATTTTTGATAAAAGCGAGAGAAAGTCTGTGCGGTTCATCATACCATTTTTATTTTTAGCACACTTCTTTACTATCTCTCCAGGTTATACGCATGTTATGTACTAACTTCGTTAATGAGTTAGAAATGAGGAAGGTTGAATACAGAGGAATCTTACTCACAATTTATTGGTGGGAAAGAGGAAACTTATTTTGGAAAAACCACCCTCAGTACGAAACTCAATCTCACCATCGTCGGCAGTTTAGTATAATACGAAAGTAACACCTTAGACCATGCGGCCACCAAAGCAGGTATCTAATTGTTAATTATGCCGAGGAAAATGAGGTTTCTAAACGCTGATTGGAGATCAACTTACAACTGATCTGTGAAGTTTGTGCATCCAGTCCTTAGCCTTGTGTTCTAGCAAGTATTGCAAGTTTCCGCCACTACCAGCGCTGTAACGATCAACGCGCGGTGGCAGTGGCCACCCATGTCAGGGGGTGGGGGGTTGTCTCGAGAAGGTCAGGATGCCCCGGGCGAGGAGAAACACGAAGATGTTCTTGTTGTAAACTTGGTTACAACCAAGGGTAAAAGTTTTAAACTTCACTGTCAGTTTCACTGCGATTGTTCATGGCCTTCCATAAACACGTTTTACTCCGGGATAGACCAACCTAGTAGTTCTCTCTATAAGGTCGAGTTTTACACGATAAGGTGAACCTAGGAGTTTGCCGTTCCAGGAGTAAGGAACAAAATGAAGAGAGAAAAAAATCCTTGACATAGCCACTTGTTTTACCACGAGTTTAGAGGCACCAATTTTCATCGGATATATTATTAGATAATGCTTTTAATCTAATTTAATGTGTTTTACTGTGTTACTTATTGTTTACTTTCCAAACACACAGAGTATGTTAGCACATCACCTAGACAAACTCACCTTAATAATGTACACGCATACCTATATATTTGTAATTTAAACTACAGGATGACCACGTATACAAACAGTAAATATGTTTGTCAGTACTATCTTGAATTGAACTACTGTCCTGTACGTGAGGCCAACCACTGTAATTACCTAACCACGCTAGCAATATTTAATGTGTAATGAATGGTTTAGTTTAGTTTAGTTTAATGCCGGGGAGGGGAGGTCAATAAAGCAAGGGAACATTATATAAACACTTTACTAAAACGCTAATAATGCGTTTAATAAACCAACCCACTTTGTTTGTTTGTCATGTTATATATTTTGAATCTAGAATAAAACCGTATACATTGCTAGATACACCTATGTATAAGTATGTGTGTGTATCGATGAATATGACTTGATTCAACCGAGGAGTTACCACTGGATAAGAGTGATTAAAATTAGCTTCCTTCAACTGGATGAACTATATTCCTTCAATTGGATGAACTATATAAAAACAAGTCGTTCCTAGTGTGTAGCTCTGAAATGTTAACTAAATTACTTTAACCAGATTTATCATTAACAAAATGGAATTACTTTAGTTACGTAGATAAACATTAGCTATGTTAATTTATGATAGTTGAAGTAATGTAAATAAAATATATCGTAAACTAGTTTAAGTAGGTTGTAAGTAGCAGTTTTAGTCAAAATCCACTTATTAACCTACATAATGTACCCAACGTTGACTTTTTGTTTTATAAATAATAAAAAACATTCAATAGTAATGTTGAACTAAATAGAAAATTTATTACATTTCATAATTACGGTTATAGGTGTATCTAAATATAATTTTCTCTAAATTGAAAAATGACACTGGGACCTTTGGTTGAATACGCCAATGCTACTGAGCTATTCAAGAATCGTCGCGCGCCCAGGGTCATTCTTCACTCATATTTTAAGAGAGAGAGTCTGTGATATACGTGCATAAATCGTCAGCTATAAATGAGCAGTTAAGTAAAATCAAGAGATATCAGATAAATCAGCCACCTTCGATTCGGTAAGGCTTCATGCTGCCAAATGCACAATGATAAATGAACGAATGCGCCTATTATGATTAAATAAAGAAACACACTATTATATGTGTATAGCCGCATCTAAATATATTCTCTAAAAGGTCCCGGATTCGATTCGCATGTTCAGGTGTCATTTTTCAACTTATAGAATACACTCATTAGTAAGTCATATTCATAGATAATAAAAAAAAGCGTGTATAGTATATCCAGTCTTTTAAGTGGTCTTATAGCACGAATAAAACTAATAGCGTTAATTGTATGTAGTCTTAATTACAGCTTTCACTATTTAAAAATCAACTTAACACCGTTTGCTAAGCTGTTGAATGCTAAATCCCTTCTTCTCTACCATTCAACAACTTGAGCTTATGTTGGCCACTTAGACACAATGGCCTCCTAGAGTCAGGGAACAGAAAAGCCATTAATTACACCAGTTACCACAATGCAGTAGCGCCTCGAGTCCTGAACTATTGTAGACAAAGATGCAATAAATTGGTGTCAGACTTGGGATAAGCAACGTACAAGTACATGGGCGATAATCTCCAGCCTGATTCAATGCTATTGCAAAGTATAGGGACTCTATATCAAGTTGAGTGATATACTAGACTACCCGAAAATGGATTCAAGCACTAGAAATATAGAACCTGAAGCAGTAAATTTTAATAAGGGATTGTCTATATTTAATCACTTAAATTAACTAGTAATCAGTGCTTACATTTGGTAAGCTTAAGCTTTTATTTTATTCTATGTTATCAATCAAATAATTGGGCTTATAATTCAAACAATATGTTTCAAATATGGTTAAATCAACAATTTGGTTAGGTTTAGATAGACAAATTTATAGGAAATATAAAGGAAAAGTTAATTTATATATAATAAGTATGTCGCTCTACAGGGTACTTACGTAAACTAATTTTAGGGCTCATATTTTCGTAAGCGAGACCAATATATTCAATTTTCTGAAATTCTTTATTTATGAAAAACTCTATAAATAGTTTTTTTTATCCTAGTTAGAAATGCGTAGTTGACAGTTCATTCAGTACATTCCGTTTAGCCTGACGTCATACCTTGTGTATTATACCAACCTTTCGTAATTTTTTTAAGTTCACGGTACACTTAACAAGCCTAAATTTATTGCGGCACACTCTTTTGGTTTTCGGGTACGCACCACGGCACCAGAAAATTAATCATTCACCCAGTCCACCAGTTGTACGATAAATCAGAATTAGGAAAATATAGAACAATCTTTTCCTGAAGTTACTTCAAATGTTTCAACATCAAAGGTTGAAGTTATTTTTCTGTGCCGCTTCTTTCCCATTTGTAAACATTTCGTTCAAACCAATAATAATTTGGGCAAACCACAATTCTAGATTCTCGTGAAAGCTTTTGATTTTGTCAAATGTATTTAAAACTTTAGTAAGTACGAGTTGGTAAGAAATGCGGACGACGCACAACTGTCACTAGTACCAGCTTCATTCGTGTTCTTATCTAACAACGATGGGTGATGCTCTGGGTTGTGGCTGGAGGTCACACCTAATTCGCTCCCACGGCACACCATTCGTGAAACAATGGATTAAACTAAGGCACTATATTATAAGCTACGCCACATTGGATACCATTTGATACCTTTCAGGCTGAACGAAGTTTATATTTTACTTTTTATACAAAATTGTATGGATTTAAAAATTTAAAAAATACAATACATACATTGTAATCATATTTTAGTTTTAACATATTTAATGGAATTTAGCGACTTTAGTGTTTGAAGTAGGTGAACTGTAGGATACTATCAAATTTTAAGATTATAAAACCCCTGGAATATCAAATAAGTAAATGATTCAGATTTGCGCAAATATTTGAATGGGAATGCATAGAGCAATAAATAGAAATGTAAAGCGTTTAAGTAATCCACACTACACCCACACCATCAACAATCATACATTATTCGTTTAATAAAATTTTACTATTGATATTTATAAGAATATAGAAAATATCGTATTTTATATATACAAAATTAAAAGTTCCATGTAGGTCATTAAATCCTATTTTGTTTGATAATTTTTTTAAGTAAAAATACTTATTTACAATATGAGTGTATTGTGTTTATGCAAGATAAAATATGTTACGTATTACATTACACAGTATAAATCTCCAATACATTTTCAAATGAAAATATTGATGAAATCGTTACTCTATACTGTGGTAATTTTATTTTAAAAAAATGTATTATATACATTATAATTTTCTGTGTCTAGTATCAGTGTCTTCGGAATCTTGTTTACATCACAATAGTTAACCTAAAGATGTGTAAAATTGGGTATTTTGCTGGGCGCCACTCCTAGGATCTAGGAGAAAAATAATTTTAAAAAAATTTACCTCGGCTAATTCAGACAGTGGCACGACGACTCTCAACACTCGAGACCACTGGGGAACACTTAAAATTAAACATGAACAATTTAAATAAAAATGAATTATTAAAAAACAAATGTAGTAATTTTGACTACAATAAAAATAAATGTATAAAATAACCATTATTGGATTTTTTGTGGATTTATTATTATTTCCTTTTTTACCACATCCCAATCCTACCTATAGAATTCCGGATAGTTATAATTCTAATTTGACAAAATAAAATAGTATTGTTGAAACAAAAAAGAAGAAGGGAAAAAAATCAATATTTAGACATAAAATAAAATGTTAATTAATTATTTGAATTAGATCGTCTTTCTGAAATTTTTACACGAATTCTGATTTTTGATGTATATATATATATATATATATATATAGATTTAAAGTATTATTGTTTAATTTTATTTAAGAATTAGACNTATATATATATATATATATATATAAATTTAAAGTTGAAGAGTTGGCTTGACCTCACCAATGAATTAGTCCATATTGAAACAACACCAATTCAGAAATTTGTTTCACTTTAGTAATGCTAATTCTTCCACAATTTAAACAAAAATAAACAGTGTAGTTCTTGCACATACACTTAGCTTTTCATTTGCTACTTGTATTTTACTTTACAACTATTAATTCACTTTAAAAATAAATTAAATTAAGAGCTCCACAGATTTTTTTCCATGTTAAACCAACACCGAGGAAGAAGACCCAGTCTCCTACAAAAAGTCTTCCAAAATCAAATTTAAAAATATTCTATTCTTTACTCCCAAGTCCAAAGAGAAAACTAATATATTAACACAAAAGATAAAATGTTGGCTATGGACTAGAGATAAAAATCAAATACAATTCAGGTTTAATATAAATATTGAACTGTATGCCAATGAATGTGAACAATGTTATCTTAAAGAATTGAATGTTTATTTCTATCTGTCAACATTGAAAAGCGCGCTAGTTTGGAGTTGTTTGCATCTTGCCTTGTTTCTTCTTTTTTCTTCTTTTACAATCACGAGACCCACCACTCACTTGTTTGACAGATCTACGCATGCGTTGAAATAAAGAATGGCCGACATTGAAACATAAATAAGAGTCAACAAACTTCTTAGAAGGAAAATTAATATGTTTAATAAACGATAAGTGTTCTTCCTTAAGTCAAAATTCCTTATTTAAATTATTTAAAACAATGTTATACGTTGTTCCTTGCATCCTTTTATTTTATTAAATCGATGTAAATAGGTTTTTTTTTGTCAGGCTGGCAATACAGCGGCTGAACTTTGAAGTGCTTAACTTCACACGAAAATAAATTGAAACCTATTCACAAAAAGTAGAAAAATATAGATAAATACATGGTAGGGTGGCAAATAACGCTACAATACCCATAGATATCAATACGATTTTAAGCAACATAACTTTTAGTTCGGTCAGATTGCGAGTAGTTCTCGGGATATCACAACTATTCACTATACGGGATTGATGCACAGATTAACTATTAAATTCCGTGTTACACCCATCAAATTCAAACTGGCTTGGAATTTCAAACCGCATTGTTTTGAGGTTAATCGCAACTAACATAGCAAAGTTAACAACAATCACTTGGTTGGATATCAATGCGTTAAATTATCTTAACTCAAGAGATGCAGGGGCACTAGCATGTTTTATTCAATTACCAAAACACACGCCGCAGACCTTATAATTTTAATCAGCTCCGAACGTATCATATTCTATCACGATTAATATTATCTTAAATAATATCTTAGTGTGACTCAAACACGATTTCCCTTGGTACTTTCAGTATTAATTAATAAAACTGATTCTTTTGATGAATTTTTTTATTTTTCTACAATTTTCTCTTATACATTAGTGTATTTTAATGTTACTAAAAAAAATGAACATTGGTGTCACTCTCAGTTATAAAATAAATTATAAGGGATACTTACATCATCTGTCATTGAAGCACGTTTATTTTATTCTTGAAATTTAAAAAACAATAATATGCTAAGATTTTATTTCAACTAAATCACAACAATAAACAATTACTATATAAAAAATAAGAACTATTTTATAATTGATATATTAATCATAAAAAAGATATTTAATAGAAAATAAGACTGACTTGTAAAGTTCATAATTTAAAACAGATTTTCGAACCATTGGTAATTGCAAATTGATGGAGCAATATTGTCATTAATAAGACTGTCTACGCTTTAATAATTAAACTTTTCTATATTTTATACACAAAAAAAAGTCAAATGAAGCCTTAGAAAGAATGTTAATAATTCGAAACTTAAGTTACTTTAAGAAAATAATACCATATAAACGAAGCTAATTTAATATTATGTTATATCTAAAATGTGAATATATTTTATATTAACTCCTCTAGAAAATTCAAAACCACGAACATAATCTAACATCCACGTGGAAACATGCAATGTGAGATAATCAAGTGTACGGGCAGTTTTAATAATGCAATACAATTCTATAAAAACAAACAAAATAAGATTAATTTAGACAATATTCCAAAATATATATGCCTAAATTTTAAAGCTATTAGAATATAATTCTATAGATTTATTAAAATTAAGTCCTAAGTAATGGAAAATATAATCCTTAAATTCAATAAATTGGTTAGCTCCTTGCTTATATTTTCAAATGGTATATTCTTTTAAATATTACAGCTCTTGTTACGTTTTAGGTTGGTAAGTTAACAGGTCAGAACCAAATGTGCCAGTTTCGCAAAAACTATAATATATCTGTTTGGATATAACCTCCAAACCAAAAATAACATCGGTGTATTTTTTTAATAACTTTAATAAAGTTTTTAATACTCTAGGTATAAATTTTATGTCCAAACAGATGCATTTTATTTATTATTAGTAGGCTCTACATTTAACGATAGTATGCTGGCTAGTAGCTATAATCTAATGTAATAAGATTAGGAGGTTGAATTTTAAGTAGATCCTCCAAAATCACCTAGAGAGAGAGAGAATTGAAAACCCCATCGGTGGTAAAGCCATCTATCCAGATAGATGGGTCTTCAAGGTGGTCCAGAGATGTGCTCACTGACAAATAATTCTGCCGCTGGTAGTGAAGCTAATTTTTTTTTTACTACTTTTCAATTTAAACAAGTTAATTCATCATTTGAATAATTCTGCTTCAATTACATCCTTCAATCAAGAGAACGCAGTTTCACTTTAATTAAAGGTGAGTTTCCCTGGTAAAGACGAGACGGAAGAATTATTTCTGTCATATCGCCCACAAGGCTTCTACCTAAATATAATACAGAGATCCAACTCCAAATGATGTTCGCAAGAAGAGCAGAATCCATAGAGAAACAAAAGGCGAAGAAAAGAATAGGGAATACAACTTACTCTTTACTGTATGTTTCGATAAAAAAAAAGCTTAAGGGGAATTTTACTTTTATTTATGTGTGTGTGTTTGGAAACATTTTATTCACTCAATTGAAAAATAATGTTTCTACCAAAAGAAAATATAAATATTTGGCCCAACATCGTGTAACAAATATAGCTTAAAGTAAGAAATGGTTTAGCGTGCAGTTTTCAACAACACTTTGAAAAAGAGGGTTTCACCGAAGCACGTATTTTAAAACGTATCAGCATATTTATTGGATTAATCAATGAACTCATATATGTGTACAGAGTACATTAAATGTTGGTTTTAATGTTAATATAAACATATTTGTTTACTTTCAATCCCTTTTAGAAAGAATAAAAATAAATCGCCTTCATCTTTTAAGATGTCATACACGCAATCAATTCTTGATCACGGGAATAAACATAACTCTCGCTAGATATTTTCACAAAAAAAGAGAGACAGAGAGGGGGGACATTTCAAAAAGCTATTCATCTTAATTTTTTCGCCCCTTCCAAGTATTTTACCCAAGTAGAGGTATTTCCTGCGTCTATTTTTCACGCCGGAGTTTGTTGGCACTAGCTGCCATGTATGTTTGGGCAAATGGGGGCGGATTTAAGGGTTCGTGTTTTTTTTTAAGATACGGCACACTTCGCACACAAATCCAACCCATCTCCAACCTCCTTGTATTCTTTACGGGTTCGCGAATATCAAGCAAAAAGAACAGTAACCATTCTTGCCGATAACCGGATGCGAAACTTCCGAAGAGGCAAAAACAAACATTCATATGGGAAATGTAGACATATTCTGATATGTGTGGATATATTCACTCACATAAACAACAAACACAAAATAAATGGTACGGAACTCCACACGGACTTTCTCACTCTAGTGTTTAAAAATAGAGATATTTACTCAAAATACGTAATATAATATACACAAGCAAACCCGAGTGCAAATTGCGCTTGACATACGTAAAACATTTTTTATTCGTGGTTTTAAATTTCATAATTTTATTTTTAAAGAATTAACGTCTTCATTTGTATATTTGGATCGATACAAAATATCAATATTGGGTCCCCAAGGGTCAACACCTCATATTAAAATTTCGACTTTCAGTTAAAATTTTAGTCATTATACTAGGGGATATTTTGTGGTAATTGCATTTATATTAAATTTCTCTTTTATGAACTTTGACCAATTAAATAGGTAATTATTGACTATTGACAAAATGAGAGAGATACGGTAGAATCGTTATAGCCAATTTTAAGAAAATGAATTTTTTCTCTTTTCACCCTTTAGTAAACTGCTATTAATTTTAGGGTTAGACAGACGGAGTAGCAAAAACAACTTTTTAGGGTTTGAGAAGTCATGAAACGTTGACATCCATCAACATCTCAGGATGGATTTTTTTTACGGTCATAATACTTTACCTTTAAAGTGTTGGCAAAATTAAATGAAATATATATTTGTGTATAGCTTGAAAATTTTTGTTTTGTAAAAATACATTTCAAGTAAAAGATGTTTATTATAAATAGATCCACATGTATGCAATGATAGATAATTTCATATCTCAAAGATTTACGGAGATAAAATTAAAACTTAGAATTTACGCATCAGACCGGAACCCTTAAAGTTATTTTGACGAAAAGTTGAGAGTAGCCATTTGCCTTGTAATATTAATCAAAGCTTAGAAATGAAATTTAATCAATATCGTTGAAGCCAATTTTGATAAAATCGATTTTTTTTATCTTTCTCCCCTTTAGGAAACTACCCTTAATTTTAAGGTTGGATATCCAATTCCAAAAATTCCTCGGGGTAAACCTATTAAAACCCTATATACCAAGTTTTATCCCAATCGGTAAAATAGGTCAGGCTCTACTAGACGGAGGTACAGAGAGACAGACAGACAGAAGAAACGGAAATTCAAAACCACTTTTTCGTATTCGGGGGGGAGGGGGGGGGGGTCATGAAACGTTAAGATTCATCAAAATCTCGAGTTCGATTTTTTTGACCATCAATATACTTTCTCTATCCGTAAGAGAGCGAGAAATTAAAAAGAAGATTATTACATGTACAAAATTCAACTAAACGTATATATTGAAGCATTATTTATTTATTTGTGCTAAAAATGTGTTTTGTTACACAAAATCAAGTGTGTTTTCTTCATCTTACCTTAAGGTGGATGTAGAGGACGTGAGAAAAGCTCGGAGTTTTTACAACTTTTATATCAAAACTTTTTTTGGGCAAAATAAATCAAATAGTTATCAAGTAGAAACATACAGTTTAATTTTCTCCACATCTTGATTTAAACAGTTCTTGAATATCTGTTGAGGGTGTCCTGGAATTTATTGATAACTTTCTCTTCATTTAAAAAGTGTCATCAAATACCGACTGCTATGTTAATGGCAGATATAAGTTTCACAAATTTAGAATATGGCATATAGCTAGGAAATCATCTATAATATGCTATAATATGTTTAAAGATATTGTTCTCATTTGATTAACAAATTTGTATTTGATAAAAATTACTCTAACACAGCCCCAAGAGTACTTAAGGCTGTGAAGTCAAAAACTATCAACTAGACCAAACTATGCATAAAAATAAATGTATTTTATTTTAATGAAGCTTTGTGAGACGTTTAATTGTACATAAAAGCTTATTATAGCTATTTGCGAGCAAATAAACCAGGCAAACAACTCCCCTCACATTATCACCATCAAAGTATCAGGGTCAGAAGTTCACCCAGCTATTCATGACCTCCATTACTGAGTCGATACCAGTTGGCTTAGTTACAATGCCGACCTCATTTAGCCAATCAAACCGTGAAGTAGGTATTTATAATTGAAACAGAGGGACGCGCTGATGTTACTAATTGAAGTTAGCGAGAGAGGTGTATTTTGGTATTGCCCTAACACGTTCGTCGAATCGTGAGCACGTAGCAGCTTTATTTGAGTCACGTGGCCATTCATTCCAGAAATGTTTGTTTGCCTATATTAAGGAGTGACAAGAATGTTTTTATTTTTAAGAGGGAGGTATCTAATCGCTACCCCAAAGTATCATTAATAATTATTATTTGTATTTGTTGTTCTTCAATATCTAGGCTATTATGAAACATAAAACACATTTATCATTAAACTTTCTAAATTTAAAGGACTCGCACGCCCCCTTAAAAATAAATTCGATTTCCTCGTCTTCAGCAGGCCAGTCTAGCTCAAGATTGACGACCTAGACCGTTCGTCCGTTGAAGCGGGTGAAACTAGAATAGCCTTGGTAAAGATAAATTTTGTTTTGGTAAATTCTGATTGGTTGACCCCTCTAAAAGGGCCCTACTTAAATCATAAGGGATGTTAGAAAAAGGTCACTATTCTTTCAACCCCCATGGCGCGCCAAAAGGCATGGAGGTGTAATAGTCACCTAGGCCCGGATATAAGGGAGGGTGACAGTAGACAATGACCCAGGGTCTCCACAAATCAGGGTATATACAAACTGTTAAAAATGAAAAATAAAAACCTAGCTCTATAAGTTACACTTATGGTAATACCTTAAAATATACCTAGCTTATTAGAACAGTTTTTAATTATTTATAGAAAAATATTATTTACTTACGAATGTCTAGTTTTGGTTTTAAACAAATCTAATTTATTGTGATGACAATATGTATTTCTGTAAATAGTAAGGGTCAAGGGTTGATATATTCATGATCTAAGTAAATGATAAACAACAATAAAAATATTTAACAACAAAAAACACATTAGGCATAGTCACATTACTGTAAAGAGGCAAATAATTTAAATGAAACTTCAAGCCTTGAAACAAATAGAGAGAGAGGATATTTTTCTGAGATGGATGGGAATCTATATTAGTTTCTTTGTCTCAGTTAAGTATTTTTAATTGTATTTTCTAGTGGTATTGCTCAATTTGTATTAAATATTTTACATAAGCTTTGTGAATACTACCTTACAAGTTAATCTAACTCAAATACATCTTAGCACCAAACCTAGCTTCTTCTAACACATTGCTTAGAATTAAATAACTGCCCGCTTAACATTAGGAGCCCAGCACGTCTCACTTCACGAAGATGACTTAACTGAGGCAGGTAATACAGCTCTCACCTCCCGGATAACTCGTAAATGAGGCAGGTAATACAGCTATCACCTCCCGAATAACTCGTAAATGAGGCAGTTAATACAGCTCTCACCTCCCGGATAACTCGTAAATGAAGCAGGTAATACAGCTCTCACCTCGCTTATAACTCGTAAATGAGGCAGGTAATACAGCTCTCACCTTGCTTATAACTCGTAATTGAGGCAGGTTATACAGCTCTTACCTCGCTTATAACTCGTAAATGAAGCAGGTAATACAGCTCTCACCTCGCTTATAACTCGTAAATGAGGCAGGTAATACAGCTCTCACCTCGCTTATAACTCGTAATTGAGGCAGGTTATACAGCTCTTACCTCGCCGATAACTCTTAACTGAGGCAGGTAATACAGCTCTCACCTCGCTTATAACTCGTAATTGAGGCAGGTTATACAACTCTCACCTAGCTGATAGCTTGTAACTGAGGCAGGTTATACAGCTCTCACCTAGCTGATAGCTTGTAACTGATGCAGGTTATACAACTCTCACCTACCAGATAACTAGTAAATTAGGTATATTCGACAGCTTGAACCAGACTTCAAAAAGTGGTGCCGTTCTCTCTATTATACTTTAAAAAATAGTAGAACTTACACTAGTAAAACTATTACACAATATTTTTTTTTAATAAAAAATTGAAACATTATTACTTCAAGAGAAATCCAAGCTGATGCCAGTTATTCTGTCGTCACATGAAGAATACAGAAAACAACACTTAGTTACGTTTTCTGGTTAGAGAATGATCATGTATCTAATTTTCCGGTTAACTCTTCATGATATGAGTTGTTTATAAAAAAAAATCCACATACAATAAAAGTATTATCAAGATTATTAACGCTTGAGGTATGAGCATATTTCTGGTCCTTCACTTCACATCTCCAGTCGAGATTATAACCAAAGACTAATCGTGACGAAGGTCCGGCACTCTCACCCACAGTGAGGGGTGAAATCACGGTTGTTTTTTTGGGTGGAAAGGGGATAATCTAGTTCGAGGTAAGTCGCTGACTGCGGTGGCGTATAAATTACACTTTTACTGCAGTTGAAACCAGAGTTTACAATTACAACAGGACGTAAACTACAATTACCGTAAAGTTCGGGGACCCTGAAGTGACGGAGAGTCATTAATATTCATAGGGGAGCGCCTGAAAAAAAAAACCATTGCTTTTGCTTTTTACGTCATAAAAAAAGTGAAAAGAACCCAAACAATAACACAATATTCTTACAAACTATGATAGAAAACTTTTTTTTTTTGCTAACGTCAAGATAAATATCATGACCTATAAACCAATTTAATTAAATGAAATTCGCTATGTAGGCTTGAGGTGAGTTTGAAAATAAATTTACTGATTTTAATTATGTTTGATTATTAGTTTTTAAGTCAACGGTAAATGAGGAGTATACTGAATAATTAATTAAACAAAATTAGTTCGTTTTTTTTAATTCCAAAAATGTAAATGTATTGACACATTGTTTGTTTGTCTTGTATTTCTTTTTATTTTACTGGTAGTCAAAAATATTTTACTTCTGTAAACCTACTGTCTATTCCATGTTTGATGAGTCTAAACAAAATTATGTAAATAATACATTATTAGTTGGTGGGTGTTCTTCCAGCTTATGGTTTACAAAATCTCTCCAGTAAAAATATAGTTTATTTTTGTAATTTTTATTTACAGTTACCTTCAAAATACAACATTGGCCAGACTCAAAAGCACTGCGTTGAGACATGAATTTTAAACTCAGCTCAGACCTACTTTTTAATAATAAACTATTAATTAGAGTAATATATATTAAACATTTACATCAGATTACATATCAACTTTGGTGGCTGCATGGTCTAAGGAGCTACTTACGCACTCGACTAACCTGCCGATGACGGGTGTAGCCAACTGAGGGTGGTTTATCCTAAATGGTTTCACATTCTCTCTCTTCGCAAATTGAGGTTCACATCCTCTAATACAACCTTCTTAGTCCCTAACGTATTAAAATAATTAGTACATATACTTATAAACCGAACGGGTAGTACGACATGGTGCTAAAAATATAACATGTATAAGGTTATCTGTTTCAATACTCAGCATGTCCGAAAAAAAATTCATTAGTTAAAATGGGGTTTCTCCTATAACAGTGATGAATTAATGTTCGGGGGGGCTGGGTTTTGTGTTTGTTCTAGATTTAATTTAAAGTAAGTCGTGTGCAGATATAATCAGTAAGTTCATACATTTCACGTTAAATACCTAAATAATAATAATTTAGTTACATAAATAACTTAACAGCTGTTAATTTTATATAAAGTCCCTACTTGAAAAGTAAATAACTTAGCTATTAAAATTTATGATAGCAACCAAGAGCCATGTTCAATATTTTTAAAGCCAAAAATCCATTAATGAATAAACATAATTATCACTATACGTTATACAAGGTTGTTAAGTTTAGTAATTAATTAACATAAATAATTTTATAAAGCACCACAGGCCAAGATGTCTACAAATGTGAATATTATATGGAATTTATACTGAAGACATATAATCCTGTAAAATATAGGTAAAAGCTCAAGGGTCCAGTGTATTCATAGGAAACGAACAAAAAAACATACAAAATTACAGAAAAATGTTGAAAAAAGATGAGTCGTAAAGAACCAAATGGTTGAAAGAAAGGGGTTCATAAAAAAAAAGTTAGAAGGTGACTGGTTTCTTTCGAGTTTACCTGACCCCCATTAATTTCCATATTTTCCGAAAAGCTCATTTTAAAGTCAAATTTATGTGGGTTCTTTTTCACCCCAACCCCACACCGTGAAGCTCTGCATACAAAGAAAGTAAAGAACTCTACTCATGTTGATCTATTTTATTTTCTAGGCACCTTTTTTTTTCTCAGCCCTCGCAAACATGCGAAGATGGTCATACATTTATCATCCTATTTCGGCTCATCCTATATCCGCCACTGCTAGTATTAGTGGGTGCGAGCTACACAAGAGTAAACACATAATCTAAAATTGAAAATCAAGAATGAGATTGTATGCATATTTATTTTACTAAGAAAAAAATAATGATTAACGTTTTAACATCAGCAATAGCCATGATTCATAATTTATTTCAGAAATCCTCCAAGATTGTGTTGTGATTATTGTTCTAGAATCTTTGGATAGGAATAGACAAATAACATAGACATTAACTATAAATCAATAAACTTCTTAGTAAACAACACCATTACGTAAAGTAATAATATAGTTTTATTGGATTTAACTATTCTATTAAGTTTAATAATTCTTAAATTTTTTCGAATATAGCTTACGTAGATAAAATGTTATTTTGCTATTCATTAGTAAAGATAATCTATAGTTTTCTTTGATCTGCCTGGTAAATAATTTTAATATCACCATTTTTCATTTGAGAAATAAAATAGTCAATTAGGAAAAATATATATTCGTTGGACACAATTAAAAATGATTAGATTATGTCATTCTGTAGACTCATTTGTAAAACAGTAATTAGGTTTATTAAAGATTAAGCTATGTCTATTTTATTCCTTGTCTATCATCAGTTTGGTGTTGTAATTTTTCATAAAAATTTACCTACGTGTCTTCTAGTTTAGTCCGTCGAAACTGTACCGGCTCAACGAAGCTTGAAACTTTGTTTGACAACGGCGCGGTCTAGGGCGGATCATAGAATGGGGCTTTAAAACATTTACAGACGTGTGACCTGTGTGTGTGTGTGTGTGTGTGTGTGTGTGTGTGTGTGT
>CABFOV010000203.1:70486-140968 GCA_902141375.1 Timema poppense
TTTTTAAAAAAAAAAAAAAAAAAAGTGAGGAGTTGTTTACTAATGATTATCATTTAGTATTTTTAAATTAATAATCACTGTAGGATTATTTTTATTTTCAAAATTTATTTCTAAGAGAGTTAATATTATAATCAAAATAATGTTGGTTTATCTGGGGTAAGCTTGCTATATATTTTTTAAATCGTCCCTCGTATATATTTCAAAATAAGGTACTAATACGCCATGATATTAGCTTGAGAACTGCTTAACATGATACGTCATCATTTATTTTCAACCCGTTTAGCGATTCCCCTCGAAACAACGTTATGCACTTAGGTCCTGGATGCTTAATTCATCCTCGACCTTGCCGAACGGGTAATGTGTCTATTTTACCTTAATATAGGGGGTATCCTGGGAAAGTGCGAGCTAAAACCATTGATAATAATCATAAGATCATTAAATTGAATTTCTATTTTTGCCATCAAAGGCGCAATAGTTTACAAACAGAGCACATAAAAAAAAGGATGCACCGGGAGCTTTTGGTGGTCTTTTCCCGGAAATAATGGCGAAATGTTAAGTCGGAACGCTATTAATTCGTAGTGTAAGTCCGGTTTCAGTTTATCGTAAGTTACTGCCGATTAATTATCTGGTGACTGTATCAAATGACCAGTACACCAGCATTATTAAAATCTAAACAATATTTTAAAATTATTGGTTAAAGCATTTATCCTCGTTTCTTATTTAGTATGTTGTTTAAAATTAGCCTAAGTATGCGCGCGTGTGCGTTTGTGCCTGTGTGTGTGCGCGCGCGTGCATGGAATGCTGTCTCTTATTTAACCAAAGAAGAATTAAATTAACCGCATTTTGGTTGGATTTTTAGCACATTTAATTTACACATCATAAACCTTTAATGAATGAACAGAGTATTATTGAGTTGTGCCATGGAAAGTAAAGAATTATTATTTTTATTATTATTATTAGCACAGTGTCTTACTACCCGTTCGGGTTGTACGCACTTACGCTAATGTGTAATGGTAGGGTGATTATGAGATTAAATGAAGGACTTTAACGTGGGATCCGAACCACGGTGGAGGCCTGGCATTCCTCACATTTACAAGATGTCTTGTCAGAGGTGAAGGAAGGGCTTGGTAATCAGATAAATCTGTGCTGGGACCGAGGATTGAACCCCAGACTCGAAAAGCGAAGAACAAGTATTAGTCGTAGTAGAGAAGCCTTGTCGCAGTCCAATGCTCTACATTGGGAGTCAAAAGAATAATTAGTAATGAAAGTAGAAGGCAAAGTGGAAACAAGAAGGGGAGCAGGAAGACAACGAATGCAATCAACGTATGGCCCCAAATAAGGAAGGAAGATGCTGTTTCAAGATCTAAAAAGGGAAGCCGTTAAATATACGCACTGGAGAGCTCCATTTGAACAAGGCAATGGGCGTGTCGAAAGACAGAACACATAATTATTATTAGTATTATAATGGGGTAGGGATGAGTAAGATGTTATAGTTTTAAAGGAAATGAACTTAAATTGGCCAAGAGAATGGTAAAAGAAAATTATCCTCAAACCCACTTAGTTGAGATTTGAACCCTATTTTCCCAATCATCAGCCAACTCTACTAGACGAGTCTTATCCTTAGCCCAAGTTACCACTAATTCGAATAGTAAAATCGTTTAACTATCTTACGAACAATTTTAGCTGGTAAAATTAAACCATAATACGATTAAAACCAGGCTAATAAGTTGAATTTCTGCAAACCTTTGGATACGAACATGGCTCCCTCTAAGACTGCAGTCAACTTTTATGTTCATTGAGGAAGAGGGCCGGGCTTTATATAACCACGAAACCAAGATGTTTGGCAAAGGTAAGGATGTAGGTTAAGATGATTTATATAGTACTCAAGAGTAGATGAGGTTCCCGATGAGAAGGCATCCTTGTGATGCCATTAATTTGTTAGTTGAAGCTGGAAGGTAAGACACTTGGAGCTTGCCGTGTGCTTGGACCACAAAGTGCTTTACGTTTAGGAGTAACTAGGTTGGAGGAGAAGGAGGTAAACAGGGAAAAACAGATGGGTGGATTAAAAACCAACAAAAGAAGAAGGATAACGCTTTATTACTTTCTTGGTTCTTAGTTAAATTTAGTAGGTGTTACGTCTTTCAACCCGTCCGTTACCTTGTACAAATTGAGCTCTTCAAGCATGTCCTATCAGCAGCATCCTTTTATTTAAATGTCCTGAAACTTAATCTTATTTCCTTGTTTGAGGTAATCCGTAATTTGCATTCTTTGTATTCCTAGTCCCCTTCTTTATTTAACTTTGCCTTCTATGACATCACTCAGTAAGCCATTTAACTCTCAAAGTGTGAGCCATCCGGTTGGCCTTTCTCCCTAAGATCACCTACAGAACTTCCCTGATTTTATTTTCATTGACTCTTCTTAGAACATCTTTATTTCATACAAAGAGAAAGTATTGTAATTGTGAACATTTTCTAATTCGGGTTTAAGATAAAACTGGACGTTTTATGTGCCTCCGAACTCAAAAATGTGGATATTACAATTCTGTCTGTCTCCATGAATGTGTACCTCTGAGTGCATTTGTTTTCTGGAGCAACATTCAAAACGGTTTGAATGATTTCATTCAAACTTGATATTAAAATGATATATTGTCATACCTCAATTAAAATCGTGATTTTTATTATAGCCCTAAAATGAATATCAGTCTAGTCTTTGACTAATTTTTAGATACTACTTGTTATAACAGTTGTGTTGAAAACGTATATCCGAAGGGTGTTTCTATGACCATCGAACCAATAACAGAATATTTAAGGGTTGTTAACTGATAACAGATTTTTTTCTAATATATTGTTCCTAATAAAAATAGACTCTGTGAAAAAGCACGTACGATCGTAGAGAATCATTTATTTTTCCATAAAACTTCTCAAAAGACATTACAAGTATTACATTAGTAAAATAATAGAGAGAGTTGAACAAAATGCCTAATGAATAAAATAAAAGATTATTAATGATCACGTGGAGCAAGGTGTAAAATTAGTCTTACCATTTTGGAATGGTAATTATTAAGGTAGAAATTAAAGAAAATGTACCTGCATTTATAAAGCGGTAGAGTGTAAAACCATTTAGGAAATAAACATCCTGAGTATATCCTAATAGAAATCTAACCCCAACCTCCCCATCATTAGCAAACAAGAACAAAAGAGATTGGCGCCTTAGCCAGCTTGCCCACTAATGAGGGTATTTAAAGTTTAGCTACCTGTTCAGGTTATATATAATACGCATATGTACTAATTAGACCAGTGAATTGGGAATGAGTAAGATTGCATTTAGAGAAAGTGTACCTGCATTTGCGTGGAGGTATATTGAAAAACCATTTTGGAATATTCACTCTCTGTAGACCTAACCAGGATTCGAACCCCAATCACCCTATCATCGGCAGTTTAATCCATAACACGAAAATTACGCCTTAGACCAGAAGGCCACCGAAGCAGGTGATGCGGGTATTTGTCTTACTATCATTAATAAAACATTATTTTCCTCAGTTTATTAAAAATATATTTACATACCAGTAACAACAATCAATTTTTATGACAATTTGTTTTCATTTCAATTCCACTTAAAAATTTCGTTCTTAATCATTAGTTCTAAATACTACGTTGTCAATAATTATGAAGGGACACATCCTTCATTAGCATCTTAAAGCTGGGATGTTACAATAATAATTATGTTCTGACAAATATTTTTTTATGCCACGTCTTACTAACCACTCAAGCTGGCTATATTCAATTAAAACAAATTAATGGGTTAGACCTTAGGATAAAAACAATTTAAATGAAATTTACTCTCATTCACATGATAGGAGATATAGAAAAATTTAAAGTAAATCACACTCTAACTGGGATTCGAACTCCAAACTATCCAATCACCAGAAATCCAGACTAGATTATTACATTTATTCCGTGGGTCCACCGAAGAGGTTAAAAAATGTAATAGGTATATAGATAGGTTTAATATCGTTTTTTAAAAAAAATCACCAAATTAAATTGTCAAAAGCCTCTGGGCCTATGTTTTTGTACTGTTAAATTACAAACAAGAGACCTGTTTGAAACTACTATTACTACCACCCCCGCCGTCTAGATAGTTTATCTCTATATCTCTTTATCTATCCAATATTTCCTTGTCTTGTGTTTGCGAGGAGCCCCGAGCACTATCGGAATATTTTCTTTTGTCTTCTCAGCTTGCCTCTGTACTAGATCAACATGTTTATTGCGCTGTGATAGCTTCATCACAAGACACAAGAATGCACCTTGGGGCTATTTCCTTTCTTTGATATGAAGCTTTATAGACGATTTTTAAATTCTCTTCCTCACTAAATAACATCTTAATAGGATTTATCTTCGAATTATTAGAACTATCAACGTTACTTGATAATTTATTGGTTTCTCCCCCCCCACCCCTGCTCCCCGCCCCATCGCGTTATACGCATATACGTTGTACAATTAATTATTCAGCCCATATTGAGCCTTAATTTGTTTTGTTACCCACGTTATCACTATCCGTTTGTCTTGGACGCGTAATGATTAATTAAACTAGTGTGTTAGGGATGAGTAAACATGCATTTAGAAGAAGTGTACCTGAATCTGCGTGGAGAAAAGAGTGGCAAAACATTTGGGGAAAAAACAGCCTTAGTAAACCCGATCGGATTCAATCCGCGATCACTCCATCATAACCAGTCCAGTCCATTGTGAGAGTGACATCTTAGTTAGACCATTCGACTACAGTAGCAGGTAGAAGCCTTAATAGATTCGTTATTTTAATAGGAATATTAAAACGGTTTGCCCTGATTTAATGATATCAAGACTTCTTTTTTTAACTAAGAATACTATCACACATAATTTAATACCTCACTAAACTAAATATCACGTAAAATATCGAATTTATTACACAATTTATTGACACCCTGTTTATTATTTACGCTAATGGGGTAGAGTATAAGTTAGTTATAATTTAAGAAGAAATGTATCCTAATTTGCGTGGAGGAAGAATAGTGAGCCATTCACTAAAAACCACCCTCAGTACACCGAGGCTGGATTCCAACCCCGACCTCCCCGTTCCTGTCATTTCAGTCTAACACGTGAGTGACGCGATAGTTAGACCATGCGATCACTGATATGGGTAAGAGTTGAGTTAGAAATTGTCTAGCAATAATGGTTTATTTGATAGACTTTCTATTAAAATTAGTGACCTGGCGGTCTAAGGGTAAGGTGTCAGACTTCTATGCTGGCGGCCGGGGTTCAATCCTCGGTCCCGGCACAGATTTATCTGATTAACAAACCCTTCCTTCACCTCTGACAAGACATCTTGTGAATGTGGAGAATGCCAGGCCTCCACCGTGGTTCGGATTCCACGTTAAACTGTAGGTCCTCCATTTCATCTCACAATCACCCTACCATTACACATTAGCGTAAGTGCGTATAACCCGAACGGGTAGTAAGACGCGGTGCTAATAATAATAATAATAATATTAAAATTAAGTAGTAACGGGGAAATTTATTTTGAACCTTTTTATTAAATACGTTTGTATTTTTCCTAAACTATTTTTTTACATGATAATAATAATAATTGTAGTAGTTAATTGTGTGTTGATCATTTTTACGTTCATATTAATTTGTTTATAAAAATATATAATTTATCGAAAATTATCAATGCCACTGCATTTATGTTATTCGATACTTCAAAGATATCTGATTTGATAAATTGGGTTATATATAAACCTAATAATCATATACTGTGTAATTTATTTAGCAAACCTCATTATGAAAAATTAAATGAATTATTAAAGGAACACTGCGTATCATTATATTTTAATTTAAAAACTAAAATATTAATTAATTGAAACAAATTTATGAAAAAAACAACTATTTTCTCAAATTAGCTTAAATCATATATATAATTTTATAGAACGTTAAGGATATTTTTACCTATTAATATTACATGGCTGTCCATTTCAACTAATTCCCAATATCTCTTCTTCACTCAAATCTATCCTTTAATCCTACTCTCTTAGAGAAGGAAACTATTTTTTTATCTCGCCATTTTGCACGTGTAACCCTTAAATTTTCTTTCTATCCCTATTATAAATAAAATCTGTCATTCATTGACGAAGGCTGAATGCAAGAGATGAATCGATCTTCAAAGATATCTAACCAACGGGATCCTGAGCACCAGATTCTAAATCCCCACACGTCCGTCTTCAAGCGTAAGATAGAGTGGGATTTAATACTCTGAACAAAGTTGATTGAGAGACAGAGAGGGAAAATAAGGTCAGACCCATTCGGCTTCAGTTTAACACTAAAAGACTTAAACGATGGTTCGAAATTGGTAGACTAAGCTATTACCAGGGAGAATCTTATCTTCTGACAGCTATAAGAGCTTTTTTTTAGGTATCTAACGTGCAATTTCTAAACCAACGACCACTTCTGTGGTCTAGTGGTTGGAGTACATAGTTACAGATCCAGAAGTAACGGGTTCGATCCCAACGCTTACAGATTTTCTATAAAGCAGTGACCCGCCTCGGTGGCGTAGTTGGCTAACGCGCTTGTCGTGTTGAAGCTCGACTGCTGAGGACGGGGAGATCGAGGTTCGAATCTCGGTCGGGTGAACTAGGGTGGTTTTTCCTAAATGGTTTTCCACTCTCCCTCCACGCAAATGCGGGTTCACTTCCTATAATTCAACCTTCCCAAGTCCTAATTCATTAGAGTAATTAGTACTTAAAAACGTATAACCCAAACGGGTAGTAAGACGCAGTTCTAAATATTATTATTATTATTATTATTATTATTATTATTATTATTATTATTATAAAGCAGTGGTGCTGGAATGCCGTCAACTCAGTCTCGTGAGAGCATTTGCTTGGAGAAAGAAGTAGCGGCTCCGGTATGGAAAACTGGGATTAATAACAGGAGGGTACATTATGCTGACATCGTGACGCTTTATATCCACAAATGTTGGCACCATCTTCGCCAACATCCTGGGGCCACTTGGTCGGTATAGCTCGCTTGTGGTCCAACGCCACGGAATTTTTTTCTGAACCAACTTATTATATCAGCACATGACCTATAAGCTAACTTAAACCTAGAATAGGCACACCATACAGCCTTGTTAATTCATCATTGTGAACGATAAAACCCACATTTATACAGTGAGGAATTTTTGGCCACACCGGGAATCGAAACCAGGACCTTGGACTTAGTAGGCAGACACGATACCGACTGAGCTAAGATGTCGGTCTGTTTGAAAAGTTAATAGATCTACTTTCACATATACATACGTTAGAGCGTATTTTCTACATCTATCACTGTCTTTTTTTCCTGTCCAGGTTATACGCATGATAAAATATAATACTAACTGGCCCTACATATGAATGAAGAATATCGTATATTAAAATGTTATAAATGTTGGCCACAATAAAAAATATATATATTTACATTTTATAAAAAAGCTCTTGATTTAAAAAAAATGTACTGCCGTTTACTTAACTCTGAAAAACAGTTGACTGCGTTGTTTCATGTTTTTGTTTTTAGGTGCTCAACTCTCGGCCGATTAAGTGGGATAATATATACCAGATTGTGATCAAATCGAATTATTGAATCTTTATACATGTTTTAACCCGCCTCGGTGGCGTAGTTGGCTAACGCACTATTTGTGTTGAGCTCGACTGCTGAGGACGGGGAGATCGAGGTTCGAATCTCGGTCGGTGGGACTGGGGGTGGTTTTTCCTAAATGGTTTTCCACTCTCCCTTCACGCAAATGTGGGTTCACTTCCTCTAATTCAACCTTCTCAATTCCTAAACCATTAGCGTAATTAGTACTTAAAGCTTATAACCCGAACGGTTAGTAAGACGCGGTGCTAAATAATAATAATAATAATAATACACGTTTATTTAATTATAGCGAGAATGGGATCAATTTAAAAGTTTTTTTATAATAAATATATATGTTTTAAAGTTGTTACATACTAAAAATATGGTAAAATGGTTTCACTGGTCTTCATTCTACTGTATATTCTAAAATAAACTGCTATGCATAAAACCGCACCACTATGCAACGACTGGTTCAAGCGGTATTACCTAAGCTATATGTTAGCTGCATTGATTAAACGGGGGTTAAATTGGCTCTTAATCTTACTATCTATGGATTTACTGATAAAAAAATAAACCACATGTTTTACTAACCCCAAAAATATGAATGTTTGGCGTGCGTCCCACAAAAAAAAAAAAAGATTCAGAATTACAACGTTAATCAAAACTTTTATAATTGAAATCCTTTTGTCTTCGTGCGGAAGAAAAATCATGTTTTTGCAATAGCGTTAACGTCGACCTATGCCTATGATAGGTGACCCACAATCCAAATTTGAGCTTATGAAAAAATATACATGAAGGTAAGAATTTATGTCGGAGGGAAGCAAAACATTATGGCTTAGTTTTTCATAAAGCACGTTTTAATTAAATCTATTTAAGTATACAATATATATATATATATATATATATATTGTATACTTAAAACTCCATACTTTATATATATATATATATATATATATAGAGAGAGAGAGAGAGAGAGAGAGAGGGAGATAGAGAGAGAGAGTGGTTAACTTCTGACGTGGAACGTGGAGAACGGCGTTCCAGTACTTCTATTAAGGCAAATGCGAAATTCAGAAAAAAATCTCTTTAGAAAGACGTGATTAACAAATCATTACATATATAAGCGTGGTGTTCTATTTTAAAATGATTTACTTAGGTGAACAATAGTTTATGTGCCCACAATGACAGATACGTTCCTTAACACAAAGACGCAGTCTTGTTTTCTTTCACCACAAGGTGTATCAGTGGCAGAGAGGTGGCCTTGAGAGAGTTGAGGTGAGGGTTGAGGGGGTTGAAAGTTGATGTCTGGTTGCGTGAATTCCTATTAATCATCCTAGCTCCACTACTCCCGTGCGTTTGCATTAAATTTAATTGGAAAACATTAAAACACGATCACATTATGATAAATTTAAAACGTTTTGTTTTTAGAAGAAAATAATGCCTAAAAACATGTCTTAATCTTGGAGGAGGCTAGATCCTCCGGTATTGCGTTCCAGTACCTACAATTTTAGAAATCAATTACTGTATATTATATATATATATATATATATATTAAATATTTTTGTTAAATAGATAGCCTTGAAAAGCACGGTATAAGCATTCACTAATTTTGTTTTCTTATTTTAAATTTAGGGATTCAATTGTTGATTTGGTCTTGGGGATGTGTGCTTGCCTTAGGATATTATGATTGTGGGTTAAAACCCAGATGAGGCTAATGGATTTTGCTTGAGCTATATAAATACGTAGCACAACTTTATTTGGAGAGGAAATAAAGCCGTTTGTCCCATGTTAATTGTGGCGTCTAAAATAGCCCTGGAAGGTACCTGAAAAATAACTTACCCGGCAAAATTAGTTGGACCTTTCGCACTAGCTCATAGTAATTCTCGTGTTCTCATATAGTCTGATGGTTCATAAAGTGAACATTAAATACCTATAATATAAATTAAATAAAAATACTTATTTATTTTGTAATATTCTTCATTTATATTTTATCAAAGTTTATATGACAGATAAAGAACAGTTATATACGGTTATTTAAAATTATATAACTTCAACATCAGGAGAAAATGAATGTAACCATATAAATATTTGAAAATTCTTTGAACTTTTACAAACGCAATTTCTGCCAGATACATGACGTGCTATTTTTGTAATAGTAATTTATCAGAAGCTAAAGTGTCGATGTAGGTTTGAGCCACATATACCTCCCTTTCCTTCTCACCACCACCCCTGCCCCCGTTGTTACGGCCTTTGTGGCAGTACCGTGATTTTCCTGAAAAGGAATGCAATCACACAAAAGATAGAACTTTGACACAAGAGACTTGATCGGTAGATACAAAAAGGGCAAAGTTAAACAACGAATGTTGAAAAGCGATGCCAATATGCGAGATGGACAATATTAAACGCGCTTGATATTGGTCGCTGCCATTGTGTGGGAATGAAACTTTCGAAATGGTTCTGGAAAACGAAAATAAATAAAAAAAATAAAAAATTGGAACGAACAGTTATTGGAGTGGTTAACATTTTACCTCTTTGTGACACTAAAAAATAATAATATACGAGCATCAATTTTAAGCACAATGAAGAGTCATAACTGTCTCTCTCCTGTTTCTGACCAAAAATGCCTTGCTATACGAGGTTTTTTTTGATAGTTTTCGTTAATACTTTTATTTTTATGTCCCCATTCCAGATTTATACATACACTAATAGAATAGAGATGAGTAAGGGAGAGTTTTTAAAGGAAATATACCCGTATTTCCATGGATGGAGAGTGGGAAAACATTTAAGAAAACCATACGCAATACATACAACCAGGATTTGAACACCAATCTCTCCATCTCACTGGCAACCCAGTAAAACAAGAGATCGGCATGTTAGTCTATGCTACCACCGATGTGATTATTTTTTACACGGCAATAGCCTAATTTAGCATCAAGAAAAGTATGTAGCTAGATGAGTCTTTTTTTTTTAATGCTAGTTTTCTACCATTCTAAAAATCAACCAATTAATGAATTAATTAATGAATGTTTCTTTGATATGTGTCTTATTTTAATCGGAAACTGTGCCTTTACCCGAATGACCTTTAATTTAATCAGTTCTGATGCTCTTGTATATTGCTTTACACTTTTATATTTGATCTGGTAAACGTATCTAGACCCGTGATTAAGGTATTGGTCGGAAAACCGATAGTATATTCTTGCAATATACTAGACGGCCGATTACAGAGAAATTAGGGTTAGAATTCCGGTTAGGTGTAATGAAGGTGTTATTTCCTAAATTATTTTCCACTCTTTCTCCCTCCACGCAAATGCTGGTACACTCCATATAAATCAAACCTTCTTCAACTTCAACTCACAAGCATAATTATTACATATACGTATAAATGAATAGGTAGCAAGACGCGACTATAAAACAAAACAACCCCTTGATCTATTGGTCCTAGTCAACAACTAAAATAACTAGTTACTTGACGGTGAAAATGATATGACTTTAAAGATACATTCCTATTGTGGAAGCTATGGACTTTGTGTGCCTGTGGTGTACAAAAAAAAACAGCACCAGAAGTGTGGTAAGGGGGTATATTTACAAAATTCGCCAATGTATGAGTTCGGTTAAACATTGAAAATATGCATATTTCTGTATAATTATTATCTGTATTGACACAAACCTTTATAAAGATAGCTTTTTATCATATTAGTTGGTGTATAGTAGCTCTAGTGACGTTTTTATATACAAATCTTCCTACTTTGTTCGAGCTATAGTTTTGCGATCTTCGGTGATAAACTGATTTATACAGTAGACAGTCAGGAGATTTGGACTTTTTTGATAATAATGTATTTAGTTCTCCTAGAGACATGCTTATGACTGGTTCTTGGCTAAAAAAAAATTGCCTCATTTTGTAATCCAAGATTATTAAACACAAATTATAAAGAAAACTGATCATACCAAATATTTCTACATAACTATAAATGGTAGTCATTAATTGAAATATTTTCTTTAATATATTAATGTAATTTTGATTAATTATGTTAAATAAATATATAAATTATATATTTTCACCTTTATATTTCATACCATTAAATAAATAACTAGCGCATTAATTAAATCAGAAAATTAACTCATCAATTAATAAAAACTACTTAAATATTTCTACAATATTATTTGTTTGGTCTTATAGTTAACTACTAATTAGAAATAAATAGATGAATAAACTTACTGGCATATGGAGTAAATTATATAATCTACGCCCTAGGGTATACAACAATGTAAACGTGATTATATAAGTAACAAGGTAATTGTTTTATCATATTAAAATAGTTAGTTAATAAAAGGTAGAGTAACATACGGCTAGTTCGATATCCTAATTCAATAGAGTAAGTGGATAAAGAAACATTATCCTTATTTTATGATATAAACCTTTCTATAAATATGTGTTAGCTTTTTTAAATTTTAAACGATTAGTAGCATTTTCCCTGGACTTTAAAATTATGAAAACCTCCAAACAACTTAATGGTTTATGTTAATAAAATATAAACATAAAAAAATTGAAGAATTATTTTGAATTAATCCAAATCTCTCGCCGTAAATTCGTCTCAAATCCTGTTAACGGCATATAATTATACTAGTAGTCAGTGTTTGTATCGTTCAAACTTCAATCTTTTAACAAATTTAATTATTATAATTACTTGGACGATCTTAGAAATAATGTAAAGTTTATTTAAAAAGATCCTAAACTTATTTAAATAAAAAAAACATAGAAGTGTTTTGAAATATAAGCAAGTTTAATGTGCTTTATATAAATATTATTTAAGTTCTTTGTTTTTGATAAATTTGTAAGCAAAAATCCTCCACCATTCTTCAAGGCCTGGTTCTACAAAAAAATATTGATAAAGGACGACTGTACTATGTCATTATAGTTTTCAATTCTACTTTAAAACGCTTTCTTTGTGTATTTTTAATCTAATTAAGGCCGGACAGATTTATTTTTGTTGAACGTGTAAACATAGTCTGTGTCCAAAAAAAATTCGATCATCTCATAATGGCTGAGGTTTATGTAGAAGGTCATTTTTAATTATCGTAACTGTATGATAATTGTGTGAACACGTCAATTATCTACGATTAAAATGATTTTCTACGACAATTCGTTTGCAGAATAGTATGTCTAAAATTATGTTTTTAAAACTTTCCCATCTGTTGCGGAGTGAATACAAAATAAAATTCCAAGATAGCTTTATATCTAAAAGTACCTGATAATCTTTACTCCGAGAAAATAAGGATAGTATCATTTTACGATTAAATTAACTTTTTATCCTATGTAATTTGGTAAAAATATTTTTTTAAACTTGGTTTTCAGAACGTTCTCGGTGGTTATGGGAAAGAGTTCTAAATATCATATTTATATAATACCTGGGAAAGCATTAAGTAATTTTGAAACCACGTAACCTAAGGTCATTATTGTAATTATTAAACATTTAAAGACCTTCAACACTTAAATAAACTTACAACTAAAGTTTTTTAGTCATTTTATTAAATGTGAATTGGAATAAAATAAAAGTATTACTGAATATGGATGTGATGAATTTTACAGACAGTATAATTTTAATATTGCTTAAAAATTACACCCTAACTCATGGTTCGTTTATCATGCATAAGTCTTATTTTTCAAAATAAATGTAATATTAATAGTAATATTTTAAATAGCATTTAATTAAATTATTATCAGGATGGAGCTAACATGCCAACAACACCAACCATATAAAACAATGGCCAACTGAGTTACGATATTTTCCCCTCTAATTAATTTTAGTAGAACTTCACAATCTGATCTTATTGTTGAAATGAAAATAATATATTTTTCTGACAGTTACTTTATTGAAAAATATGAATTCTTTCGCCTTCTCTGTGTGCGTGTGTTTGTCTATTGTATTTCTTACCTCCCTACCCAACGTTGAAGACTACGTTATCCAGACAGACAGACAAAACAAACAAACAAAAGTATGCATGGAATAGCATGTGACAAGAGATGCGGGATTATTCTCAACACATGTATTCAGTCGTCTTCTGATTACTCTCACGTTACCTTGGGATAAAGGAAAACCTTTCAAAATGCCCCCTTTCCTGAAAATAAACTCCATGTTGGAAATATGACGAGCTTAAAAAAAATATATATATATATATAATATACACGTAAAAAGGTAAACACTTGTAAAAAGAAATATGACTGGAGCTCAAAGATTTATTTAAATAATGTTAACATACTACTATTTTTTTAAATATTCTATATCGTGTTTATTAGATTTTAATGGAGCCAGGTTCAAGCCAATTTATCAAATTTTAGGTAATCTATAATTTTGGGAATGTTTTACGGATAGAGATGTAAAAAAAATCCAGTCTCAAATCTCGGTCGGGTGAACTGGGGGTGGTTTTTTCCAAACGGTTTTTCACTCTTCATCCGCGCAAATTCGGGTTCACTTCCTCTAAATTTGACCTTCCCAATTCCTAATCCATTAGCATAATTAGTACTAAAGCGTATAATTAAAACGGGTAGTTAGACGCGGTGCTAAGTAAATAAATAAAGATAAAAATATTAGTTATAAGAATAATAGTGTGCCTGGGATACATCAATCTGTAACTCATTATGCGGGAAAATTAGCCAGTACTAATGTACTGTTGCTCAGGGGACGCCTGAAAGTTCTAATCCTACATCCTTTTTCTGTTAAGACATTCTCCATGTTCTGATGAGATGAGGGAATGTTGATAGTTAATATGAAGGGGTGGAGCTAATAAAGATTTTAATTTAAACAATTAGGCTTGAGTATAATTTACCAAAACCTGCTAACCGTGGGGATTATTTCCCTTTTGAGAAAAAGTTTCTGGTACCAGCCGGGAATCAAATTCCGAACTATTAGTTCCTCAGCCAGAGACCCTACCCACTATGCCACAAGGCCGGTTAGCTTAAACAACAATATCCTTTGAAATATACATCTGGGGGTGAATGAAAGAATTACAAGAAACAAATAAATTTAAAAAACATATGCGAAACAGAATTACCATCTTCGGTGACCACATGGTCTAATGTGATACTCTCGCAAAGACTAAACTGCCAAAGACGTAGAGACCTGAGTTTAGTCCCAGTCAGGTGCACTGAGGATGGCTTTTCCTACATAGTTTTCAACCCTCCCTCCATGAAAATGCGGGTATATTTGCTCTAAATTAAACTTACAGATCCCTAACGTATTAGTGTAATTAGCACATAGGCGTATAACTTGAATGGGTAGTAAGACGCGGTGCTAAGAAAAAACATAAAATTCTAATATTAAGCTATCTTTACGAATACAGCCTCATTATAGGGTATTGCCACTAATATAAATACAAACAAACGAACATTATCTTAGCACTTAACAAAGAGGTGTATAGAATCAGCAAATATTTCAATTATTATGGTAGTTAAAACTGAGATGCACCATCCATGAATTATTCAACTATCAGGATAAACACAAGATATTCCACCAATATGTATAGTGAAAGTTAAAATTAAAATTAAAGACAGAATATTTCAAAATATGTTTCAACAGAAAATGTAATAATCTCAATAGAAAATGTTATGTGAGGTTTTTTTTTATAGAGATATTGAATCACAGGACATAAAACACTAGTTCCAAGTACTTCGGGATTGTAATATGTAATCAATTTTATTTAGCTTGAAGAGAAAATATTCAGGGATTCCCGTCAGTCTAATTGTATCATTTCAGTTCAAACACTTTAATAGTAAGTTAAAACTGCTATATTTGAAATATTTTTGATGAAACAATCTTACAATATTAATTGAAGAATGACTTTATTACAAGTTTTTTTCACTGTTTGTGGACGTTAGCGGGTAGTAATATTAATTTGCACACACGCAAGTACATTAAAAATGTGAGTATATTATAATAAGTGTGTGCTATATTATAATTTAGATCAAAAATCAAAATAAGTGCCAAATGCATTATCTCATTATAGCGGGTATTTTGAGATGTCAGCAAATATGTTTTCACCTGATGAATCGATTTATTTTTACTCTCCTTATCAACATAATAAGCAGACGCTAGACTAAAGAAATTAATGTTTGCGCTTCGACTGCCAATATTATAACTAGCTTTGCTGAGCTCGTCTCGATTGTTTTCTTCCAATTAAATAATATGGACGACAACGGGTTTTTTTTTTATTAAAGAGGGTTTACATACCACGATGTATTTTCCTTACAGTTGAACCATTTAATTCTGTTTTTGTGTGTGCCCGTAAATTTCCAACTCATCTTTCCTGTCAATCTTTAGATTACACTTTATATACTTTCTTTTTTTCAACCTTTTATGGAATTTTTTTTCATCTACACGATTCTCCTCCTTTGTCCCTCTCTACCGTGCCTCCCCTAACCTCCGTAAAAAAAATATTCATTATCCAATCCACTTCCTCTTCTAGTTTTACAGATGTAATTTATCCGAGCAAATAATTAAATCCCCTTCACTTTATTTTATTTTATTTTTTCATGCTCATGCCAGTGTATAAAACAGGCAAAATTCTCAATAGTTGGATTATGAAAGGACTCGTAGCTGTTGGAAGAAGAGGAGGAGATAATTTTTAACGTCCGTGTAGTCAATTTGATTGAATTAGAGCAGGACGATGACATTCCGTAAAAAGTGAAGGGTTTTGATTTATTGCTCAGTTAAATAATTGCTTTTGGGAACTCCTTTGGAAGACACTTAGATTTCTGCGATGAAAAAAGATATTATTAATTTTAACTTAATTATTTAAAATTAGATGATATTTAAAGTAAAGACTAAGTTTTAATTTAAATTTGGATAAGACTACACATACTAGAATATTACTAATAATGTGCTTTTGATAGTAAACCGTCCATAATTATTTGAATGTATTTTGTATTGAATTTGTTATATTATTCATTGGGTAGTAGACAAATGAGTGGTCATTAATTAAACCCACGTGAGCTCACTAGGATTCGTTAATGTGTGCGTATTAACGCGTAGCTTTACAAAAGTTGTGGTTTGCACGCTAAACAGCTGCATTTTTACTATTATCTATTTTATTAACGGGGACATCTTAAGGTGTGCTTAGCTACGTCCCAGATGTCCAAAAATTCCACTTTAAATAAGATGGGGTTTATTTTATTTTTTAGAACCACGTCTTGAATACTACCAATTAAGGTTACACGCCTTTGTACTAATTAGACTAATGTGAAAGTATTTAGAAGTTTGAATTTAGATTAAGTGTACCCACATTTGCGTGAAAGGAGATTGTTAAACCAACTTCAGACCACTCGACTAGGATAAAAATCCGATTTCCTCGCTTCTCCCAGAATGACGCCTCAGATCATGCGGCCACCAAAGTGGATTTCATACAAAATTGAGAGAATAAATTTATGTGTCTATGGAATTAAACTTAATTTGAAAGTTTTTTGAAATTTAAAAATCAAAAAAGCTAATTTTCAACGACTCTTACGTAATTAGTTCCTGAAACAAAATAATTTGTTATAGCGTCACATAAAAACATTTTAATACAACCAATAATTATTATCGTGGTTTTAAATCTTCATAGCTGATAGTTATTTCACCCACGTTTTAAGGAAATAACCCATTAGAGTATATGGGGATGTTCCCCTCTTGCTCTGAGCTAAGACCTTTGAATACCATACAAACGCCTAGAGATAAGTAAACCTGCAATACTACCAATAGATATGTTGAGAGTATAGTCTATACTACATTTTAAAGGCGTCCACGTGAATAAATGAAAACATGATTGCCATCTTTTATGTTTCTACATTTTATCAAGTAACAGGAATACATAAAGATTATTTTCTATTTATGAATAAAACGTGGAGGGGATACATCTCATTAAAGAGATGTCTCTATGTTATAAAAATATAGTAAGAAAGAAGGGAAGAAATAAGTGAGTCCACTGAAACGTAATTTATGAGCATTTAAAATAATATATACCATATATGAAATTTCCTATGTCCTTAGAGCAAAATTATCATTTTAATAAATAATACAATTAAAACATTTAATATATCGTTATTAAATGTATACACTGATATTATTATTTATTTGTTAGCGCCACGTCTTACTACCCGTTCACGTTATACGCTTATGTACCAATTACACTAATAGTTTTAGGAATTAAGAAGGTTATATTTTGAAGAAGTGTAACCACATTTGCTTGTAGGAAGATAGTGGAAAACCATTTTGGATAGATCAACTTCAGTGCACCTGACCGAGAAACGAACCTTGATCTCCCCATTATCGGCAGTCTAGTCTACTGCGAGAGTAATGCCTTAGACCATGCAGCCACCCAAGCGGGTGATATTAGTTCAGCAGTAAGTATAGCTATCAGTATGCAGATGATGTGAAGGTTCTAATCTCGGTTATTTTAACTGTAGGATATTTTCCCCATGACGTCACACTGAGGCATCAACCTCATCTGGTTTGCTGTTGACGGTTAGGTTAGGTTTCGAATCTTGAATGAGTTTTATGAAGGTGTTTATTCTTTATGGTTTTTCCACTCTTTCCGATCTTCCTCTTTCACTTTATCTTTATTTCTCTCTCTCATTAGCTTTCTCACTCTGTCTCAATCTCTTTACCTCCCTAGCTCTCACTTGTTTTCTCTCTTTCAACCTATCGTTCTTTCTCTATCTCCATAGCCTTCTATCGCCGTAACTCTCTAACTCTGGCTCAATATATTTTCCTTCCTAGCTCTCTTTCTAGTTGTCTCTCTCCTTTTTACTTTCTCACTCTCTTCCACGCTCGTTCTCCCCCTATATACATTTCTCTCTCTCTCACCCTTTCCACCGTTATTCGGGTTGATTCCTTCTGATTTCTATCTGACTAATTTCTACTACATTAATAAAGATATGCGAATAACCAGAACCGGCACATAGAAAAGTATTTTCCGAATGTTATTCACCCGCCATTTCTTCACGTTAATGCGTACGTACATCTCTGGGCGACCCTTCTCATCACTACCCCATATATTAAGCAGTTGATTAAACCTTGCTTCAAAGCTTACTAACTACTAAAAACAAAACAATATCGATAGTGAATCTATTTATTTATGCTAAACAACACAAGTGAGTCTTGTTTCCGGATCAAACAAGGGATGTAAACCCTTTTGAAATGATGAGGCCTGTCAAAACAAGTAATTGTAGCTACACCAAACTGACCATGTTGACCGGTCTAATGCGTGAGTTCAAACATATGTTTCGCACCCCCGCCACCCCTTCCTCCCCCCCCCCTCAACCCCTCTTTCCACATTGCACTAAGATACACAGTGAGGGTAGAATCCACTATACAATGGCGGTCCATGCGTGGACGTGTATTTTAATGGAAGGGGACATAAACAATAAGCATTATATATCTACTTTCAGGGTGTTTTTGTCCCTCTTGTTTGGTTTATATTTTAGGAAACAAAGGCCAACAAACAACAAGGTTGCACTATGTACAGTAGAACTAGAAAGCTCACCATGTTAGCTCTATAGTTTTCTTTATGTGCGTTTTGCTACATTAATATAATGTGATATCATATTGTTTAAATGGAGAGGTATTTTAGCATAGAAATGTGTGATCATAAGCATCCATACATGCGTAGCTATGGAATAAAATAATAGTGTTAATACATTGACTTATATGTTGGTCGCTTTCAATACAATATTCCTACAAAAACAATAGATTTGACAGTAATCAATTGCAATCCTTACACCGTAGAGTCAACAGATCTTTGTAGCACTGCGTCTTACTACCCGTTTGGGTTGTACCCCTATTTACTACTCACGCTAATGGTTTTAGTGATTAGGAAGGGTATATTTATAATGAGTGTACCCGCATTTGCGTAGATGGAAAGTGAAAATCCATTTTGGGGAGTAAAATACCCTCATCACACCCAACCGAGATTCGAACCTCCATATACTTGTCATCGGCTGTCTAGTCTACTGTGAGAATAGCGTGTCAAACCGTGCGGCTACCGAAGCGGGCTTAGAGTAAACAGTTCAAAATGTTGTAGTTGAATGCGGAAATGTGTAGTTTTGCATAAGTGCGCCAGAAATTGTCCCATACATGGAATGTGCTTGTGTAGTAAAAGACGTGTGCAATTATTTTTTTTTTTTTTAGCAACGAGCATGCTTCTCATTCTTGTTATAGTCTTGTTAGAGTCTAGTCGTGATGTAGTCTCGTTAATTCTTGCTATATTCTTGTTATATTCTTGTTGAGCGACTTTATTGAAAATTGAAAGTTACCAGGGAACAGCCTTCGTTTTTTTTCTTCAGGTTTACCCATGTTGGTATGCACCCAGAGAATCAGGCTTGCGGGGAGCTATGCAGGGTAATGCGCGCGCAAATCTTCATCTCAGCCAGTGAATGCGACCAGTAAGCCGGCTATCCCCGACTCGTGAGTGTTACATTCTGAGCATTCAATGTGTGTTTCAAAGGTTTATTTCAATGTAGGTTAGTTTAGTTTTGTGAAGGTGAATTGAATTTTATTATTTTATTGAGTTGTTTTAAATTTCGTATTGTAGTATATATGAGTAATGTTTCAAGATTTATTGTAGGTACCATATAAAAAAGGGGAGACGCTGTAGACATCAACAATGACTCTTTTGATTCAGTTGACCTTTTGCTAAATAATTCTACTGAGGCTTTGTCTTTTGAACAAAAAGTGTATTTAAAAGGAAAAATAGCGAGGCCAAATAAAGATATTTCACATAAAGTGAAGCAAAAATTTAAAAAAAATATTTTATTATTATTACCACAGAAATAGTAGTAGTAGTAGTAGTAGTAGTAGTATAAAAGTACTGTATTATATAATTTTGTAAAAATCCCATTTTCGACATCTTTAAGTTTGCCCTTTTATGAGTGTTCATGAATCAGCGCATCCAAAAATTATTGTCACGACTCGCCACTGAAAGAATGACCCTGTGCACATGAAGAATTATGTATATCTCAGTGGTTATAGCATTGGCGTACTAAGTTAAAGGCACCAAGTTTGGTTCCTCTGCCTAGGTTTCATGTTTAAATTTAAAGACAATGGATAGGATGTTGAGTATCGTGCAAGTCCATCTGATTTAACACATCTCGATTTTTATTTATGGAGGACTTTAAAAGATGGGGTGTATCTTAAAGAAAAAAGATACACTGGCAGTGCAATGGAAAGGAATTTAAATGGCCTGTGCAGCCATTATAGTGGACACTTTTGTCAACGTTGATAGTGCAGTAGTTCGTCAAACTCAGAGGTGACTGGAAGGTAATGGCGAGCCCTTTTGATGATATTGGTGGTTAAACATGTCTCACAGCTATATTTGTTTAATATAACAGTAATAATTTCAAGCAGATATTTTGTTCGTTAAAGTGTGTATACGTTTCGGCCCCTTCCCCCGCTCTCTGTATATAAGGGATCATTTTTTGCCTAATAATAGACTTGGTTCTTGACTGTGGCGCATTCACCGGTAACTTTGTTTCTAAATTTAATTTATTTCCATAATATAAACTTACTGTAAGCTTTACAAAATTCACTTCAGAAGAAAATTATCTGGTTGAGCAATATCGTATTTCAATTTTTAAATGTAAATACATTGTTTCTATGTGATACTCACATGATATTAGTTCATGTTCTTCTGAAGATTCTTCTTGGTTGTATTTGAGGCTTCAATCTCCCAACTACTTCAATCCCACGATGTATGATTTGGGAAATATTCCCGTTGATGTCCTGGATACATGTCTATAGATATTTTATATTTGTAATGAATCTTTTGTTTCGATTCTGATACATTCAACACATTTATAGTGACCCGTGAAATTGCTTTATTCGACTTGGGTTCAGTGAAAGCTGCAAATCACAAGACTTGACGTATGAATACGTGAAAGTATTCTTAGTAGCTATTTTAGCTGTCAGATAAGGTTATTATTATGAAAGTTTTTTTTAGTGTATACATAATTATATTGAAATTGAGCTTTTATGCATACAAAATTGTTCAATTTAAATTTAAACAATTCGATAGTATTCGAAAGATTTATTTCTGAAAAATTGTTAGGATTTTTAAATGTTTTTTCCCGGAAATTATCCACTTTAAATTTTATTAATATGTTTAAGGTTCACCTTCCTTATTCTTTTTAGGTTAAGTATTTTGTGACGTTCAGCCAGTAACCTGGAACTAATGTGTAGGCACGATATTAAATTTGTTCAATAACGGCTTACTAACTTTTTAACACACTATGTTTAACTATTAGAACAAAGTATTGTTGTTTTTATTCCTTTTCAATGTGTAATGGAAAAATATAAACATCCTTAAATACTTATTTTTTTAGAATGAAACACACCGGTAAAATCTTAAAAAAATATATAATTTATGTGTCATAAAAAATAAATTTGTGATATTGAAAATATTTAAACTATATACATATATGTATATGTTGTATGTTTGTATTTGAACTGATGATTCAGCTTTTAACATACGTTACTTCTTTCATTTCAAGTATTTAACGTGCACTTCCTGAAAGGACTGATTATTCGAGCACATGAGCTATTGACCAAATTAATTAAATCTATAACAAACCAAACCACCCAAATCACTAGCTAACAAATTTGTTAGTATGAAAGGAAACGTCCCAGTTTCACTAAATAACAATTTTTTTTTATCCATGACGAGACCCTTAATTCAATAGGCAGATGCACCACGGATTGAGTTTAGATGTCATACTTATACAAATCCTGACTTACAAATGGTATGAAATACATTTAGATGTTGGCCTTAACAAGGGAAGAATATTAATAAAGGATTTAAATCTCTTTCTGATTACATTTTTGAAGAGTAAAAACAAATATCCGCTTCAGTGGTCACATGGTCTTAGGCGCTATTCTAGCAGTGTACTAGGATGCCAATATCGTGGAGGTCAAGGTTCAAATCTCAGTTGGGTGTACTGAGATGGTTCTTCCAAAATGGTTATCCAATCTCCCTCCATACAAATTCGAGAATACTTCCTATAAAAGTGGCCTTACTCCTCTACAAAACCGTTAGCGTAATTAGTGCAGCAGTGTATAAAACGAACGGGTAGTAGTACGCGGTGTGAAAAAAAAATGCGGTTGTGTTGCGCATCTCTTTGTAAACAGTATTGCTTTGCAGACACTATACACTAGAGGTAAACGTTTGGGGCGATGCAGTGTCATGAAACAACTTTGTTATATTTTTCTCTGTCTAACATGTTTATCTTTTTCTTTCGTTTCTGCTTCGTAAGTGCTGGGTTTGGTCTCAAAGGTACTATATAAAAACATTATCTATGTTGGACATACATTTTGCACGCGTTTGAATAAATAACAAAATTCTTGTGTAATTTTTGTATCTCCATGGTTGGGCTGATTAAATGTTCAGTATACTTAAAACCGGTATTTTTAAAGATAATTTTTATCTATTAATCTATTTATACAATATACTATTAAAGGCGTTAAATACTACTCGACAGAGATTGGAAGGGGGTAAAGAGGGTGGAAGAAGAAGCGTGTGGGTTATTTACTTGAGAATACAACTTTTTTTTTTACACCGCGTTTTACCATACGTTCGGGTTATACATCAGCAAAACCACGTCTTACTACCAGTGAAACTATTATTTCCCCCATTGAACTAATATTGGTTTTATTTAAAACATGCATTAGTTAATTACTTACTACACGTTATATATCTAGTATAAATTTAAATTAATGTGGTAAATAATGATGTAACAACATCTAGAGGTGTTTGATTGCGACAACATCTAGAAGGATAACATGCAGAACACAGTTATCGTCTTGTACCCAAACCATTAGTCTTAATGTATTTCAAACTACTTAAACTGCTATGTTCATCGAGCAGTTGACACACAATAAACGCTATATCTAATAAAATGCTGACCCATGACGCCAATCACAACCACCGTCTTCAACATCCAGACTCACATCTTATCAACATTTACCAAGTAACGGTTCCAGATGATCAACCACATTACCGCTCAAACACAGTACCAAATATTTCTGTTCTGATGTACATAAATATTTAATTGTAAACTTCACTTTATTTTAAAAACTTATTTAATCTTTAAGTTCTTTAAACATATGTTTGAGCTTTTATTATATGACTATTAAATTTTCTCCTCATTTTATTAGATTATAATATTATAAATAATTAAATAATCAATGTATAAAATTGTTAGGTATTAATACTTAGCACCGCGTTTTACTATCCATTAGGGTTATATGCTTGTGTACTATTTACACTAATGGGTTAGGAATTGGGAAGGTTGAATATGGAGGAAGTGAACCCGCATTTGCGTTGAGAGAGAGAGTGGAAAACCATTTAGATATAGCCCTCTCCCCAGTTCACCCGAGCGAAATTCGAACCTCGATCTCTCCGTCCTCGGCAGTAAAGCTCAACACGAGCGATGCGCATTAGCTAACTATGCCACCGAGGTGAGTCTTATGGCCGAAGGAAAGGCGTAAGCTTTCATTGGCCTACTGACCTCATTTTTGAGGTTAAGATTAAATAAAAATAAAATATAAGTAAAAGTAAAGAGGGTGGAGAGGAGACCCTATAATTATATTTTATTATATATGTTATATTATATATATAATTATATTTTATAATATATTATAATGTATACATATTATATATAATGTATTATAATGTATACACATTATATATTATACATAATATACTATAATGTATACATATGATATATAATCTTATAATGTATATTTACTATATATAATGTATAGTAAATATAATATTGGCAGATATATATTATATCGTGGCCAGAGTACTATAATAACTAAGTAATTGAGGGTCTAGTGTTTTGAGATAATCATGGTAATTGGTTTTTATGCTTCTAATTTATTGATTCCATCCGTAGCAACGCAGTATATTATACCATGTTTTAATATATCTAGTTAAAGAGACCTTAATGGATCCATAAGCACAATTTTTATAAAAATTTAACTTATTAATTATTAGTTAGAATCAATGTTATATTCAATTGTGAGATAACTAGTTTTAGACCTAGCTATAACTAACATTTTTTTTAATTATTTACCATGTTAAAACTAAATAAAAAAATTAAAAATTCAATTTTTTACGAAACATGCCTATATTTTAATAAAACCTCATAAGAAAGGAAAAGTCTAGTTATGCAGTTTAAACACTATACCTTAGCTAAATTTATTCATCACACTCAAGGAGTAAGGTAGATAGATTAGCATAAAAGCTGTAGTAAATCTTGTTCAGTGCTGCTGTTTTATTGGAATAAAGGGACATTAATTCATTGTACTTGCTTTATCTAATACAATTAGGTTCCTAGTATAAGAACAACAATGACTGGTGGGATGACCGCCTTGTGTTTGTGCTGCATTTGACTACACAAAACTATGTTGTCAAAGTTATCCTTAAGTTTGAAACAGTTCGGGAGGCTTACCTCAAATTTAATCCAGAAACTTTTTTGCCAGTGCACCTGCTATACAATCGTATCTCTATATTTAACATTAAAGTTGGTTTGTGACTTACAAAATTTTTCCATTCTTTAAAGGCAATGCTGACAATAACTCTACGTCCTGTCCCCCTTTTTGCGGGTACTATGCGCAATCACTTTCCAATATCTGGACCAGTATACTTTTCACACTCGCTTTAATTCAGTGTGAATATTATAATGAATAGAATTACACTCTATTTAAGAATGACCATCTGTGAGAAATTCAAGATCAACGCTTTAAGTTCAGTGTCAACACAGCGTCCATACACGTTAACAAATTGATTCAAAATCTAGACTCCATAGAGGTCGCTGAAGCAGCGGATTTCTTCTAAGTATTCTGACTGAAACTGGAATGATGCTACCTCACATCATCCCCTTCCTCCTACACCTTTATAAAACATTTATAAGACCCTTTTTATAAAGATATATTGTAAACAATAAAATTATACGATGGTAATCGCAATTTGTAAGAAAGTGCATTGTTTGTGTCATTTCACATCATGAGTACCTTCTCCAAATAAAAATGTATTGAAACAATTTAGTCTTTATACGGTCCTGCCTCATATTTGTGTGGTTTTTTTTTTACTTTTTTCTCCTTAATAATTTTTTTTAAAGTGATATTTATATTTGGGTACGGGTTCCTCACCTTTATCAAACGCAACATAGATGTGGCACTGGTCCTTTTTTAGTCGTTGGAATCCTAAGCTAATGTATAGTCATTAGTGAAACTGTTCCTTTACACTGATTATATTTGGTTAATTTTTTACTAGCACATAGAGTCGTTACCCGAATGTTAGGTGTTATGTTCAAACCTGGATGCAAAGACTTCACTTATTTATATGGACAACAGTAATGCGACAGAACAACTGGAAAATATTCAATGTGGGTTTTGATAGCTTTTATACTTCAAGGCCTAGTACAATTTTTTTGTTTGGTTTCCTCTTCCATTGCCAAGAAAAGTGCTTTTATTCGACCTTTTCTTCAGTTTTATACTTTAGGTATTGAGAAACATCGCCTTGCATATTTATCCCCGTTTTACAACAACAGATAAGTAGAAAACGGAGCTGAAGTTCCTTCTAATCGTAGATGTATTAGTCTGTGTGTTTGATTTCACCTCTTCCATTTTGTTATGTGTAAAGTAGTGTTGTCTCGCGTGAATCCCCATTGCCCAATATACATTATAAATGTCGAGACTTTTCTCATGCGGTATTTTTTGTAATTATTTTATTGTACTGCGATCCACATTGAGGTCCCATTTCTACATTTGGTTTAGGGACCCTCCACGCACCGATGTACTCTTGCCTATGTACTTTAAGAAATTCGGTTGTGTCTAGTCTATTTTTTCTGGTTGCTTATTTCTTATTCTAGATCATTCCGTAGTTTCAGGGAGTTCTTCGATTCCTTCCAGATTGGATGTTTTTCTCGTTCTGAGACAACTGTGTCATTATGCTTACTGTCCTGACTAAGTCCATATTCGAGTCCCCCAGGAGAGAACACGTAAGGAAACAAATGAATTTTATTCACATTTTACACAGACATTGGTCCAACATCCGGATCGAACAGATTGCCGTTTATCAAACTTCACTTATTGCTACTTTAAAGTTATTGGAAATATACCTAACCAGTTATCTTGTTCCGAATAGGTTTTATTTTGAGAATATTCATGTTCTATTAAAACTGTAACAGTCACTGATAAAGTACAGGGCAAGGAGGATTGAGAGATTTAAAATAATGTATATTATAGCCATAAAGCAAAGCAATGAATTTGAAATAATATTGGGTTAGCTTAGCTATTCTGCAGTCTTTGTACATTTGAAACTTTGCCATCATTACTTACTTGGATTGTCTTAAATAATTTTAGAGCCATTTCAATTTTTATCCTTCCTCTTGATATTTAAAACTAATCATAAAAACTAAAACACATTTTTGAAGTGAACTGCACAATGTAAACAAAGGTATATTAAACATAACACATTTGGCGGTAAACATTGTGATCACTGATATCATGAAAGCTACAAGAGGATAACTATAGTTGTCTATCTTTTTATATTGCAAAACAGGTTAAATAGAAATTCAAAAAGCAGGTATCTACAGTTACCTACTTATTTCATTGAATATTTTCTTATTTTTCCTCTTGTCTAGTTTTTAAAATAGCCTGTAGGTGTCTTTAGAAGTAGCTTTATAGTTTATCCATTTGTAGCAGCATTCAAAAGCTTACTACTTGAATAATCTACTGATGTAAATAACTCGAAACCGCTCAAATTCGAGCAACCTAGTTATAGTACTGGAGCCACGATATTTAATATTAATAAGTTATACATGAATTAATTAATATATTCTATATTAATATATGTAATAAGTGATATATTATATGTAATATATAGACATATGTAAAAATAAGGGCATTCAACATGCAATTTCCAAACATACCTTTATATATAATATATATATATATTTTTATACTAACAATAATATGTAGCACTCTCCATATTTCTATATTTAGCACACGTCGAATCATTTGTTTTAATATGCATCACGTTCTTCGCCTGTGCTGACTTGGTTTTTGATTCATTGTGTCTTCACTCTCTCTTTTATCGATTAGGCGTATAACTCGAAACTCTTAGAATTTGTGGTTGGTCCGTGCCCTTCAACGACCCAATGGCCCCTTTCCTTTTCTCTTACTTTCCTTTATTCTTTTATGGAGGAAAGATTTCTAGACAGCTTTTGTTGAAAAGTCTACAGATGAAAGGGTTTCGACGTGCTGTGCCTTTATACAAAACTACCCGAGCGAATCTGGGGTTGATTAACTCTCTCAGATTCTTTAATATATAATAGATTTTAAAATTTATTTTAACGGTGGGAATATGGTAAAAATAAACAGAGAAAGGTTGATATTCTAATCAATTCTTAAAAAGACTTTTTTATTATTTTTTATCAGGCAAATTAACATAATTTACATAAATGTTTTAATTTAAAATATTTAAGTTTAACTGTATCTACTAGGCTGGATATAAATAAGTAGGCTATAGTATATTGTTTGAAGAATTTGATTTACATCTATAGCACCTTAAATTTTAAATAGTTTAAATTTTAAATATAAGTATTAATTTATGGAACACTAATAGTTATACTTTTAAATTTGAGCATCATTATTTTAGGGAAATAAACTACCGTAATGGGAGGAACTTGTGGATAAACATGTAAACTTATTTAATATATCTCTTGTCAACGGAGTTTTGAAAAACAAATTGTTGCTATTAGTAGCATGGATTTTAGTGCACTTCCTCTATACGTCCTTCCTAACTATGACCCTTAATTAACGTGTGTCATAAACTGAAACGATATGATTGTCCACAGAATCTTTATCGATAGCTTATTTCCAAACCCTTCCTTCACCTCTGACAAGACATCTTGTGAATGTGAGGAATGCCAGGCCTCCACCTTGGTTTGGATTCCACGTTAAACTGTAGGTCCTTCATTTCATCTCACAACCACCCTACCATTACACATTAGCGTAAGTGCGTATAACCCGAACGGGTAGTAAGACACGGTGCTAATAATAATAATAATTTATCAATAGCTGAATCTAATTCAATCTAATTGAAAAAAAAACCTGAATGGGAATCAAATCCCGGACCGATAACGTTTCACGTCATTGCTCTACCACCGAGTAATTTTGGTTCATTTCTTATAAAGACCAATATTTCACTAGTCGTAGAAAGATAAAAATGGTAACTGGTGCAAGTATCGTTCACTCATAGCTATCCACAATCACAGTCCATGGTGATCCATAACAAACAGTAAGCTGACATAAGGTAATTAATATTTAACTATATTTGGTTCAGTTATAAGGATTGATCATGTGAACAAACATCATGTATCAGTTTGTGACACACATGAATTGAAATTAATTGCATGGCAGAATATAATTATATTCTTCCATAATTAAATATGGGGGGAAATACCACCCACTTCAGTAGCCATATGTTATTATTATTATTATTATTATTATTAGCACCACGTCTTACTACCCGTTCGGGTTATACGCACTTACGCTAATGTGTAATGGTAGGGTGATTGTGAGATGAAATGAAGGACCTACAGTTTAACGTGGAATCCGAACCACGGTGGAGGCCTGGCATTCCCCACATTCACAATATGTCTTGTCAGAGGTGAAGGAAGGGTTCGGAAATCAGATAAATCTGTACCGGGACCGAGGATTGAACCTCCGGACCCCCAGCACAGAGGTCTGACACCTTACCCCTAGACCACCAGGTCACCTCAGTAGCCGTATAGTTTAAGGCATTACTCTCGTGTCAGACTGGTCTCTGAAGACGGGGAGATCGGGGTTCAAATTCCGGTTGGGTCTACTGAGGATGATTTTTTCCTAAATGGTTTCCTGCTCTTCCTCCACGCAAATGAGGGTAGAATAAATCTAAAATGCTTCCTTCTTTTTCCTTACCTAATTTTAGAGTACTTATCGTATATGCGTACAACCTGAACCTATAGTAATATGCGGTGATAAATAAAAAACTTTCCCGAAATTGAAAACTTGTATTTGAGTTTCTAGGACACGTAGTTTACATATTATAAAAATCAAACATAAGTTTTTTATGTTCAATTTTGGTAAAATTGTATTCATTTATAGACATTGTAGTGAAATTATTTCACATAATATCAATTATCCTCCAAGATATATATTTATATACGTATATCTAGGAGTGTATAGTCTACTATTTTTGATATTTTCTTTAGATTTGTAAATGTATTTACTAGAATTTTGTTTTAGTTTAAATCATGCTTGGATATAATCAAAATTTTGAAATGTGATTTTATTTCATTCATACTGACATTATTCAATGTTAATATTTAGTGCGTAAGTAGCTAAAATAATATATTATAGTTGTTATAATTGTAAAGAATAGCCGATACATTATTTTAGTGTTTTTTTTTAAATAATTGAAACTTCAATCATGTTTTAACTTGTTTCCTTCCAACTCTTGGTTCTTTCTTATCTTTGCCCGCGATTACTCACGGGTGAGTCATAGTTTAAACACGTCCTCTTATTCTTTAAAAGTATCGGTGATCTCATTCTAAGGGATGAAAGTAAGGGCTGATAGCTACAACCATTGAGCATATCAAGAAACAGAATCATAAGACGAGGCAAGGGAAAGAATAATGGTGAGTAGGGGGTTGACATTTCTTTCAAGACTTGTAGCAAAGACACAATAGGTCTTTATTAAAGTGCTGTGTGTTGGCTCTTGAGGGGTGATTCACCCTTGTGACGGGGGTTGATAAGTAAGGGGACTTGGAGAGGGACGTGGAAGATCCCTCAAGAGTTCTTCACAAGATATGCTCCACAGAGACACGTGTGCAACAAGAGAACAAGATGGATAGAGAACAAGAGTTGAATGAGGAAGATATATTGTTCATACAAAGGGGGTGTTTAAGTTTTTCTAACCGGGACTTTGGATTTTTGGAAAACAAACAAAATTGATAAACGCAGCTTTGTTTGGAATGGAAAAGGGGGTTAAAAATTAAAATCTACTTAATTTAACATCTCATGAATAGTTGATTTCAATATATCTTACTACAAAGACATGATCATTCTCATACACAGCCCACACCCAATCACTTTTTTTTTTGTAGTCTCTCCTTTCACTAAAATATGTGTCAAAACATTTGAGTAATATATGGTTTTATTATTGTTTCTTTGAAACCCAACCAAATTATATTATTTTAAGTTGTGCTGAGTTAAATTAACTCTATATTATTATAAGATTAGTCACCTCTAAAATCTAAATAACATTTTAACATAGCTATCACAAACAAATTTGTTCAATAAGCTAATGGTAAAATAATTATGTAAAAATACTAGGCTTATTTTTAACAGAAACTAATATTTTAATCATTGAGACCCACATTACAGCTTCTGTGAGCTAGACAATTAACATAGTCCCCTGATAAGGCCAAATTATTATGCTATATATCACAACTGTAATGATGCAGCAATGAACAGTTTTAATTTCCCTTTTTTTGTCAAAATTATGAACACTGGCTGTTTTAATGTTACATTTGGTTAAAACCTTAAAAATTGGAAAATATAGTCCACAAATTTAAGATGAGATGAAAGATAGCGGTAGCTAAAGTTCTTTTCACAGAAAAATAAATACTTCCAATCGAAATAAACAAAATATGTATTCAGTAGTAAGGTTTATTTAAATTTTCTATACTTGGTAGTTTCGACAGCTCTTGAATATTTGTAATGGGCATGGTGGCATTTGAACTTTGACTTTTTAAATGAAGATAGAATGTCCTGTTCAAATTTCGTAATGTTCGTAACAAAATAAAATAGCTGTTGAGATTATTACACGTATATAATTAAAGTGAACGTACCTGATTCTACATTTCACGCATACTATTTATTTATTAATTCATGTCTGGGCTACATAGCTAGTAGCCCAGAAATGAAAATATTAGCCGGTGCTTATGTACCGTTGCCCAGGGATCACTCGAATGCACTAATCGTACATTCTTTCCGTGGAAGCTCTTTCCATGTCCCGATGAGAGAAGGAGATGATGATAATGAGTATGAAGGTGTTTAACCAGTAGGAACCCCTAGCTTAAGCCTAATTAACCAGATCCTGGTGACTATTTGGGGTATCTCCCCATTCGGAAAAAAATACCCATGGTACCAGCCGGGTATCAAACCTGAGACTCATAGGCTGGTAGAAAGGAATTATAACCACTATACCACGCGCCTGGTTTTGAATGCTATTAATATGTGATCATCCCGGGAATCAAACTAAAGAATCTAATACATCGTTGTGCAACGTTTGTATGTACTACCAGTTTATCTTGAAAGATATGCCTTACCTACACTGATAATAAGACCCCATTTTATAAGCTATATCAGCGGTTCTCAAACTTTTTTTTAGATTGTAACTCTCTGCTATGTCTAAAAGTTTAATGTACCCCCAAGAATAAAAAATTTCAAATGACAGGCTTTAAGAAATATGACCCCTTGGTAAATTATGGATCAATTTAATCTACTAGGAAAAAATATCCGTAATTCAAATATTTCAAATGTGACAAAGCTAGTTAGGCAGAATCCTACTGTTAAAGCCTTAACATTATCTCTTATTGATAATCGTTATGATCAGTTAAAATAACATAATTTTACCGTAAAAAGTTTTATACATTTTCTCCACAAATTCTTTCAAAAAAAAAAAAAAAAAGTAAATATAAAAACAATATTTTAAAATAAAATTTTTTAATTGTAATTCTGGAGATTATACATTATGAATCCCACCCGCCTCGGTGGCGTAGTTGGCTAACGCGCTTGTCGTGTTGCGCTCGAATGCCGAGGACGGGGAGATCAAGGTTCGAATCTCGGTCGAGTGAACTGGGGGTGGTTTTTCCTAAATGGTTTTCCACTCTCCCTCCACGCAAATGCGGGTTCACTTCCTCTAATTCAACCTTCCCAGATCCTAATCCATTAAAGTAATTAGTACTTAGAGCGTATAACCCAAACGGGTAGTAAGACGCGGTGCTAAATATTATTATATTATTATAAATCCCAAAGTTTTTCTGTGAGAGGGGCATGGCTTGGTACAACATTATGATGTTTGGTTGTCCAGTTGAAACATTCAAGAGGTGGTCTAGCTCCAAATTTAACCTATTGCGGTACTTATTTTTTAGGTACAGCATGGATGAAAAACCACTCTCACAGAGATTATGTTGTTGAGAAAGGCATAATAAACGGCTAATAAAGAAGATGTCGAGTAGAATGTTGAAAATTCTCAGAAATAGGTCTCCAGCCGAGAACAAATACGGTAAAAAGAGAGTTAGAAATAACTAGATAATGGTAAATGCCAACAATAATTAGGGTTTTCCCTATTTCCCTTTTTATTTTGACAACTTCCCCTTGATAACTGCTCGCGAACTCCCTGAAAGGTGCCATAGTACCCCTGGGGGTACGCGTACCCCAGTTTGACAACCACTGAGCTATACCATAGTTGAATTGGCAAGGTAAGCTTGCTACTTGAGAGTCTAAACGAAGGATAAAATTTCTTAGTGCTTGTGCCTGTAACTGGGGTAAATTTGTCCAAACAATGGGTTTCTATACCCCCAACTTGTAACCAAAATCATCTCCCTCGACCTGGAAAGGTTTGTGTTGACCTACTTTTATAAGTTTTCTCCGAGATTCGAGCGATTCCATTAAGTTAACTTCCCCGTATAAATTTGCAGACCCTGCACACCCTTCCCCCTGCGAATTTCCCCAGTAAACACGTGATGAATGGAGGCCGTTTCTTCAACTTAACGCAGTTTATTCCCCCCAAGGAAATGGCTGGCAACATCACGAGTTTCATGCGCTTAGCTACCAAGGTGTACCATCATTTATCAAGTAGAGTTTGTAGCGACGCACCTTTTATATTTTTTTTGTATAGGCCTAAATAAAGAACACGTGTCGATGGATAGTTTAAATAATGTTTCATGTGAGCTTGATTATATAAGACTGGTTAAATCATGTATATTTATAAAATGGTATTTTCGTCATCAATGTAATTTACTAATAATATGAATTAGCGTAGTGGGTCAAAATATATACGAATATAAATCACTTCCTTGTTATGGTGGTGACTCGATATTCTTATACTACAATTCTGAAATAAACTCACGATGAAAGTTCATTTTCATGCAGTTTTCGTCAGAATTTTTTCACAAAATTGTTAAATTGGAATATTCAATCATCAAACTGAGAAAAATAATGTATTTGCATAGCTTCCTAAATGATTTCACACCTTTTTTCCTTCAAACGAATGAGGGTACATTTCCTCTAAATTATACCTTCCTCATTCTTGTTAAACTAGTTTGGATACCCTGAACGACTACTAAAATGTAGAACATAACAAATTGTAATACAATGTAAAATAAAAATATCAAAAATACTTAGAGATGTTCTCATATAAGAACTGAAAGGTTTGTAGAACTTTTAGATAACATAACTATAGTGTGTACTGTAGCATGTGAGACCTACTTCAGTGGTGGACAGGAGAAAAAGTTAATACAAAGCTGTCTCCCATTTGACTATGTTTCCGAGCTATAGTCATGTTTGTACTCAAATAATGCGGAGCTGACTAGCCTTATGGGGGTTGAATAATTTATTAACTGCTTCGGTGGCCACATAGTCTAAGGCGTTACTCTCACAATAAACTAGACTGCCGATGACAGGGAGATTGAATTTCAAATCCCGGTCAAGTGTATTGAGGGTGGTATTTCCACTTTCTTTCCATGAAAATGCGGGTACACTACCCTAACCTCCCTCATCCTTAATTCACTAGCGTAATTAATTATATATGCGTATAACCTGAAAAGGTAGAAAAACCTGGGGTTTGGGAAAAAAATAGGTATAATGTCTAGCCAGCACACAGCATAATATCAAATGCTACTGTCAATAGAACAAACAGAAACAGTCCATAGAAAATACCTAGTCAACAGGTTGGCAGACCCACCTCGGTGTCCACATGGTCTAAGGCGCTACTCTCACAATAGACTAGACCACCGATGATGCGGAGATCGTGTTTCGATCCTGATTGGGTGTTCTGAGCGTGGATTTTCCAAAATGGATTCCTTCCCTATCTCCGCGAAAATGCAGATACCCTTTCAAAAAAACCAACCTTCATAAACCCTAAAACATAAACTTTTTTTATCGTATGGCATATTATAGGACGTGGAAGGACATGATATCCAGGTTCAGTCGCCTTAATATGTTTTGACGGTTTTCCACTCTGGTGGCACAGAGCGTTGCCCAGGATACACCAGAGGAGGTTGTCTACAAGTCGTACCCGCAATGAGATTATGTGATAATAGTTATTATGAAGTTGTCGATCTGATGTGAGTCTTAATATAACTTGAGCCTAATTAACCAAACCATGGTGACCATTGGTATTATTCCTCTAAAGGGAAAAATACCAAAGGTACCAGCCGGAAATCGAACCCGGTACCCCAAGGCCAGGTGCGCTGACCACTACACCACGGAGCCGATTATACAAACCCAAATGGGTGGTGAGTGAGATGAGGTGACAAAAAAACAAGAAGTATATGACGCATGCTCCATTAGAAACATAATACGTAACGAAGGGACGTAATGCATTGTGCCATTGCTGCACTGATGACTAGTTGTAACACACAAGTGATAACTCAAGTGTTGCAACATTTTACTATCACAAATTTGTCACTCAACGTCTACTTTGATATTCACACTTCATTAAATTACCCTCCGTTACCAATTACCTAGCATTTATGATAATTTAGGGGGCAAAATTGTACAGGAAATTATCGCACTACTAAACCCATCAACTCTGCAATGAAACCATTAACACTCATCCTCATTTGGTATTTAACGATTCATTTGGTTTGAATCGGTTATTACATGGATGATAAACATTACAATAATCTGATGTGTATTAGTTACGATATGTTCTTGAAATTAACTTATTAGAATAAAGGTAAGCAATTGGATTGAGTACAAAAATGTTTGGTTAGTATTATCTATGAACTATCACACATGAATTAGTTGCACGTGAATATTATTTATCAGGTTGTCTATTGTAACATCAGGATACTAAATAAGTTTAAATACTTCTGAATTTTGATCACGTATTAACTATTTTGGAAAAACAAGATTATCAATTAAATTACACCCAAAACCATGTTTAAAATTTTTACAGCAATATTTTAAACATTTAAAAATGTATCATGAAAATAATTAAGAAAAATACACATTTAACCCATATTTATTTAAAGAGAACTGTCAAATTGTTTTTTCAAATATGAAAAAATATTATATAAATATATTTTACGAATAAACATTATATTGGAACAAAATTTAATCTATTTATGATTGAATAAAAGCTTGATAAAAGTTAAGTCTGGTGAATGTATTATATATGTAAGCTTTTTGAAGTTTTGATTATAAAATATAAAAGATTGGTTTTGGAAGATATTGATTTTATTATTTGAAAATTTTAGGCCTAGGCATAGAAAAAAAATATTATCTAACAAGCTTGTTTTCGTTGTTTATAATAAAGATAAAATTACTTTTTTGATTAATTATTGTATTTTTATTTTGTGGCTAATAAATGAGCAATTATTATATATATTAACGTGGTATAACCTAACTAAAAAGGCGTGTAGCCCAAACTTGTAGTAATAGACAATGCTTAAAAGATTCAAACTAATAAAAGATTCAAACTAATAAATGCATTCTTGTTTCCAATTAAAATAAAATTACATGTATTTTATAATAAGGGTTTTAAAATATTTCTCGTCACGATATAACGTAAATAACATTTTAAACATTCGTAAAATGTTGTTAAAACATTCTTACACAAATATACTGTGTTTATTTTTGTTCAAGATAAAGATATTTTCCCCTCCAAAATATATTTGAGCGTCATGTTGTAATTTCATTATATAAAATATACGAAGCATGAATCCCATATTCCAGACAAGGTTGTTTTTTATTTCATTTAATAGGTTTTCTTCTATTTTTGAAATGAAACCATCCTCTGCAAGTAATCACATCCCATAACTAGGCTTTCACCATTTTCCTCGTTTCAGGCATTACTTACCAGTTATTATGCAGGGGTGTGTAAAATAATGCTCTCTCATGTAGACACATAGTCAAGCTAAATGAAAAAACATCTTACATTTCACGCAATATATATATATAGTTCATTTTAAAATATATTCATGATAATACATATAATAATGCCATGCCTGAGCTACATCAATCAGTAGTTCAGTTAGTGTATTATTATTATTATTATTATTACCCGCCTCGGTGGCGTAGTTGGCTAACGCGCTTGTGTTGAGCTCGACTGCTGAGGACGGGGAGATCGAGGTTCGAATAAGGTTCGAATCTCGGTCGGGTGAACTGGGGGTGGTTTTTCCTAAATGGTTTTCCACTCTCCCTACACGCAAATGCGGGTTCATTTCCTCTAATTAAACCTTCCCAATTCCTAATCCATTAGCGTAATTAGTACTTAAGGCATATAACCCGAACGGGTAATAAGACGCGGTGCTAAATATTATTATCATTATCATCATCCCCGCGTCTTACTACACGTTCAGGTTATACGCACTTACGCTAATGTGTAATTGTAGGGTGATTGTAGGATTAAAGGGAGGACCTACAGTTTAACGTGGGATCCGAACCACGGTGGAGGCCTGGCATTCCACACATTCACAAGTTGTGATTAATACACAGTCTTGTAAGAGGTGAAGGAAGGGTTTGGTAATTAGATAAATCTGTGCCGGGACCGAGGATTGAGCCCCTAGACCCCCAGGTCACCCAGTTAGTGTAAAGATTATCAGGTACTAACGTACCATTGGTCAGAGGATTGCTTAATGCACCAATTGTACCCCCTTTCCTTGGAGGCTCTTTCCATTTCCCGTTGAAATGAGAGGGATGATGATAGTGAATATGACGGGGTAGATAAAATGAAAATATTTACCTAACTTAAGCCTAAATAACCAAACACTAGTGACCATAGAAATTATTCCCTTTTTGAGAAAAATTCCCTGAAACTAGCTGAAAAACGAACTTGTGACCCTTAGGTTGAAAGCCAAGGCCCGTGCCCAATATGCCACGAGGGCAGTTTTTTTTAAAATAAGCAACAAATATAAATAAAACATTATCAGTCATTGTACCCGGACAAATTAGAGAACAATATAATTGGATTTTATTAAGTGAAGAACCTCGCTGTCAGCAGTGACAACTTTTTACTATAATATTGTTATTTTATAGGTACTGATGATATCCATTAAAAGTGACATCCACTGACCTCACCACTTGAGAAGTTAATACATGAAAGTAGATCAAGTAATTTGTCTAGCCGCCGGATTATATTATTTTCAACAAATGAAAATAGGACTGTATTTCATAATATAATTCGTTTGTAAATATACAAGCTGTTTTTTTTTAAATATCTCATCTATAAAAACCTTAATAAGTGGGGCTTTAAGTTTGCATTATACATCAAAAATTTCATCTTTATTTTTATTCATAGTTGTTCTTGGATGATTTTCCCAAAATGACAAGAAATTAAAATATCTAGACTGTTCTACTTTTCCATGTTGTCAAAGATAAGCTTGAGCAGGTTATTTTCTTTTAGTTAATTTACAATTTTTTTTTCTCCTTCATTTTAATGATACATCTATAAATGTTACTCCGAGCATTCTTTAATGTACTTGCCATTTCGACGCTTATATTTACAAATATATTGATATGTTTTTTTCTAAATAAAGGAATAGATTCGGAGAATTTCTAGCATTTTTTAAATGGAATTTTAAAGAAACAAAAATGTTGCGAGAAAATAAAGCCATGCATACACCGTGTAGCAACGTGTAAGACAGTAAATTTAAAATGATCAATTTCACTATGGTTTGGTTGTTTTTATAGCTTTATTTGTCACTACGTCTTACTACCCTCTCGGGTTACTATAATATGTATTAATTATGCTGTTGTAGAGATTAAGAAGGTTGAAATTATAGAAGTTATTAAACTACCTACAGTACACCCAACCGGGATTTCAACCCCGGTCTCCTCGTTATCTATAGTTAAATCTATTGCGAGAGTGAGGCCCTATATTAGAGGTGGGCAACATGTTTTTCAATGTAGCCACAGATGTGGTGAATGAGAAGTTAAATTCGCCACACAATGTAATAATTTATAAACAATATTGTTCAATAGAACATTTCAAACAACACACACTGCTTGTACACGTTTAAGCAAAACATTTAATCTTTGACTACTTATTTACAACTACCTCAGACGTAAATAATTAAAACAACTCAAATTGAAAATTTAAGAAAATTTAATGAATTTTTTTACAATTATTATTATTATTATTATTATTAGCACCGCGTCTTACTACCCGTTCGGGTTATACGCACTTACGCTAATGTGTAATGGTAAGGTGATTGTGAGATGAAATGGAGGACCTACAGTTTAACGTGGAATCCGAACCACGGTGGAGGCCTGGCTTTCCCCACATTCACAAGATGTCTTTTCAGAGGTGAAGGAAGGGTTCGGTAATCAGATAAATCTGTGCCGGGACCGAGGATTGAACCCCGGCTGCCAGCATAGAAGTCTGACACCTTACCCCTAGACCGCCAGATCACCTTTTTACAATCCTTTTGTTTGAAGGTAGAGATGAAATGAATTGTTGTGTTGGACGGCAGTGTTGCATCAATGACTCATCAGCAATCGGATTTCTCCCAATAATACGCAGGAAATGTCAAGTTATAATCAGCAAACGCCGCCAAGAAAATGTTTATTCTACTATGAGAGCTGAAAAACTCAAATTCACCACACTTTTGCGGACAATTCACCATTTTGTGGTGATTGGCGACAGGGTTGCTCATCCAAGCCTCAGGCCAGGGATCGGCAATAAGTCGATCTCACAACAATTTTCAGTCGATCGCTCAGTAAAACAACATCACGAAAAGGCAAGCTTACCTATGTTACAGCTCATAAGATAGGGCCATAGGATAACCCGTCAAGGTGAGACTGTTACTTTTCAGGATAAACAGAGTGTACACTTTATTTATATTACTACTAAGTACTAAGTACTAGCTACCCATCACACCCGCTTCAGTGGTTGCGTGGTCTAACACAACGCTCTTGCAGTAGACTGGACTGCCAATGACGGGGAGATCAAGGTTTTGATTAAATAATTGATTTGGATAAGGATTCATATCATGATACGGATATAATCACATTTTGTTCGCATCCGTGGTTTAGTTGACTAATTTCAACAAAAAACGTTTATTGTAACATAACTATAATAATTACATGTATTGTCTAGTGGACTTTTTTGGTCACATTAGTGAGAATGTTCAATATGTATGGTATTTTTTTATGTAATACCAATATTTTTTGCGGCGCACGCGGAGAAAGCATATTTTTAGGCAAGTTTTTTATACCTTGTGTAAAACTATTGACATTTTTATGAGGAATAAATTAAATTTTCAAAATAAAATATAGCCTATGCTACTCGCTGATAATGTAGCTTTAAATTGGTGAAAGAATTTTTAAAATCGATCGATCGATCGGTTTTTGAGTTTATCCATTACAAACAAAAAAACAAAAAATCAAATCATTCCTCTTTATAATATTAGTGTAGATTTCTATAAAGGCAGGGACGTAAATAATGGAGGAATAAATACAAGATTATATAAATACAAGAATTAAAAGTAGTGGCTATAAGTAGAGTGATAAATGAAAAGGTCGATTGGGGCTTCAAAAAGATTGCTGACTCCTGCCTTAGACCATCCAACCACCGAAGTGAGTCCACTATGGTGTACATTATAATATGATACCAGAGTGTAATCAGCCAAGGTTTGACAGCTTTTGGTGTAAACGGTATAAGCAAACATTTTGTATTAATTATCACAGCTCTGCTTGATGAGATTGAACCCCAAGCATCGAGTCAGAGCAAGGCTTGTAAAAAATTAGTTCCCTTAACGGTATAGTATTGTATTTTATGAGTGAATAAATACTGTAGTAGTTATTTAGTGACTTTGTATATTTTGTAATGTAGCCCTACTTACTTGAAATGAAAACCCTACTAAATGTTAACGAAGTAACAACGCTCCTTTATTCTGTCGAGTTGGAATTCTTGATGTTGTCTTGGTAAATTTGTCTCAAGCGAGCAATGAAATGTTTGTACCACCCTGCTGGCGTCACGAATTATTTCCAGGAGAATAAACAGGAATAAACATGAGAATGTGTGAAGGGAAGTTGGTTAATTGTAAGTCTGTCGTTACAGGAATGATGTAAGTACACCAATGTTCTTTGGGGTTTAGACGGAAATAAAACATCGGTAAAATGAGTAACGATATGTCAGTTTTTTTTCTAATTAGTTAGTTAACCCTTCACAGATTTCCTTTTTTTTTTATCACCACGTCTCACTACCCGTTTGGGCTCTATGCTTTTTTTACATCCATTACTGATTTAAGACTGTCGCTTGTGGCAGTTTTTGATTCAAGCCATACATTTTTACACTACTGCCTTGCTAGGCCTGTCGTAGCTTCATATGCCTTATAAGCTAACTTAATAATAGAACAAGCACAACATCCAGTCCCCAGACATTAAATAATCAATGTGAGAGAGAAAACATAAACTTCACCTATGATAAATATTTCGGCCATGTCGCGGTTGGAAATCGAACCCGGGATCCTTAGATAAGTGGACAAACACGTTATCGACTGACTGAGCTAAGGTGTTGGATACGCATATGTACTAACTACGCTAATGTGTTTAGGAATTAGGAAGGTTAAATTTTAGAGAAAGCGTACCCACATTTGCGTAGAGGAAAAGTGGAAAACCGTTTGGAAGAATCCCTTAAGTGCCCCCGATCAGGATTCAAACTCCGATCTCCCTGTCATCGAAAGTTTAGTATCTTGCGAGACTGATGTCTTAGACTATAATAATATTATTAACGATTTAATCCAAGAAGTAGGTATAGGTAAAGTACTCTAGAGGAAATGCACCCGAATTTGGACGAAGGAAGGGACTAAAAAGTCTATTAATGAACCACAACTCACCCTTCCAAGATTCAAAATCTTTACCTCCCTCTGAATCACCGTAAACTAGTCTAATTAGATCCTGATGTTTTGTACTGGGTGACCCCTTGCGCAGGTGTAACAAGGTTGGATTCAATTTTAATAATAAAAGGACTTTTGGTACGTTGAAGTTCATTTAACCTTTTTGAATATGACGTGTTGGATTAGGTAGGTATTGCAGTGTCACTTTCATTTTATAAATAAAATATATTTCTTTGATAAAAAGAATATTAAAAAATATATATGATAAAATATCTGAGACCATCTTTGACAAAAGATGGGTTGCTACATTACATCATAAGAACTTGAAAATTGAATACCTGGAATCATATAAAAATATCTATGAGTGCACTGAAAAAAAAATTTAAAAAAATATATACTCACCAAAGTTTTTCACTAATAATAAACACACACTTTATAAAGTAAAACAGTGTGCCGTAATATAAGAAAACACCATGTTAATACCATACAATCAACATTTTTACTGCTTCATACGTTACTATTTTCTTTGATAGAACACTGTCCTAAGCTATACTCATACAATGAAAATGTTTTATGAGAATTTCGTAAAATATATAATAGCTATTTCATAAAAGATCTTTGAGTAACATTCAAAGTTATGTTATATTTCTCTTATTAAAGTAATATTATAAAAGAAATATGACAGCTCAATACCACCCTTATATTTTGTTTTTTCTGCCAAGAACATACTACCCAGGTTTCAACATGTTTGGGAGCGTGTAGTTAACAACTGCTGGGTTTGATAGGGATACGACATGAGGTTATGGGGGGTACAGGGGGATGTGTGGCAGAACCACTGACATGTACCACTCTAAATAATATACACATATATAGATGCGTTAAGGTTAAAATACGATTACACCTACTTTAGTAGAAATATCCATTTATCATATTCTGAAAATTGAAAAATGACACCTGGACACGGGAATCGAACCCGGGACCTTTGGGTTAGTAAGCAAATAATACTCTTACCACCGAGCTATCCAGGTTTCGTCCCGTGCCCATGGTCCCGGGTTCCATTCCCGTGTCCAAGTGTAATTTTTCAATTTTCAGAATATGATATCTAGATGGCGTAATCCTCACTAAAATACATAAATAATAGCTTTGGCTATTTGATTCGGAAATATCCATTGTTTGTTGGGGGATGTGTTCAAAATAAAGTCAAAATTATCCAGGCAAATTTATTTACCACTTTCCCCACAGATAAATATCTACACTTCTAGTTTTCTAAAGTGATGCACATTTCGCACAAGATAGAAGATAATTATTGAGTGTTTTCACTTCTAGATCATTTTCATCCTTATTTATGGGTCTGTCTATTTAATATTTATCCCTAACACAAAGATAAGTCAAAAGATCCCTATTTTCCAGCGTTATTATATATATATAAACTCATTTTTACCAAAACTTGTCAATATGGAGTTATAAACAAATTTAATATTGAAGTTTATTCAACTCATAAAAACGCTTTTACAGTAAACGTTGACAATTGTTTATCACGATTGTTCTATAAGCAAACTCCTCCTACTATACCCCTAGCCCCTCTTCCTTCTTCTTCAAGGAACCTAAAACAAAAGGAAGCTGGTACCAAAGGGAGTGAGGGTTGAGTAATTTGAAACAGAATACATTTACGAGTTAAAAGGGCAATTGTTATTCTCCAGCTAAAACATAATTACTCAGCAGAGAGAAGGTTGTCTTTATCCTTTTATCAAATTCCTCCGACCAACAATCCCCACCCCTCAGAACGACACTCACTGTCGTCTCATTCTCACCCCCATGTGACAAATTCACACATCTATAGGCAATGAGCGCATAACTTATATGAAAGATATGAACGGTTTTATTTACACACTTAATGTCGATCACCGCATTTAGAGTTATGAAAATTCTCTATTATCAACGTTCTCTTTATTCTCGTAAATGTATATATTAAAATGTATAGCCTACATAATATATATATATATATATATATAATTATTTTATTTTATTGCAACACGTCTTACTAACCGTTCAGGTAATACGCCTGTGTACTAATTGTAACGTTCTCCACCTTCAATTCTAACAGCTAGAGGCCACAAATAGCTAGGAAGAGGGGGGACCGAATCTATAAGGAATTTAATATAACAAACAATAGAAATATTTGCAGTATAGGAAAAATTTGAGTTATTTATTCAAGGTAAAACAACCGTGGTAAATAAAAATTACACGGCCTCACAAGGCAAACTGAAGAGTGTTGAAAAACATATTAATATGGCAGAGACTGAACTTGCGCAGTACATTTGAGGATATATTTCACAATCTCAAAGTGAATTAATTATTTATAGGAATTAATCTGGAAGTGACCCTATAATAATAAAAAAAATCATTAATATAATAATAAAGACCTTAAAGAGCCTCTTTTAAACAGTTAACAAAGCGCCTGAATCACCAGTGTGAATTTCGACTAAAAAAAATATATTTTAAGATTGAATTTAAATTTAAATATCAATTATGAGAAAAAAAATCAATTACACAAAGTTTTGACTTCCCGACATAACTTAAACTTCTGAGGGACTTTTACTTCTACCAGCTTTGAAGTCATCTAGAAGGTTCCGACTTGTTAATCTTTAACATTATAATAGAAAACAAAGCAATATTACAATATAATACTGATAATTTATCACTAAATGAATAGGTAAGATTTTAAATTTATAACTTATAAACCAACAAAAAAGAATGAATTTTATAGTTTCTTCAAAGATAATACGTCTACGAAATATTACCTATAAAATAAACACGATCAAAATCTAAAGTTTAAACATTTATTGGTAACCACAAGTGCAATAAAAATTTATATTTAAACTAAATATTCCACTCTACAAAAAGAAACAAAATGTTGCTACCTATTAACCTTTCTAAAAATTACAAAGAAACTAGCGCCCAAGCGGCAAAAAGGAAACATTAAGTGTTCCATAAAACAAATTTACTTTCAAAAAATAAATCCCCCAGTGAGAAATTACTGACGCCTAGACTGAACGATTACAATCACATAAATAACTAATTGTTCAAACACCCACACCCATTAAAGGTCGTATGGATTTTAAATATTTAATAAAATTATAGAGTTTATATTTTGCCATCCTGGAGTGATTATATCCAAGACCAGACCAGGACTTCTCATGGAAATGTCGGATATAATAGTCAACCATGTTAGGTGAGCACCCGCTTTATATAGGTCTAAATGATGGATAAGGGAGTGGAAGATCTTCATATTAAAAATACAACGCCACGTTGCGAGCACGTGCTCAAGTCACGTAGACTGGACATCTGGTGAGTAGTCAGTTAAAACCTGGAACGTGCTCAAATCACATAGGCCGGACACCTGGGGATATGGCCCTCAAAACTTGGTACGCACATCAAGTCACGTAGACTGGACATCTAGAGAGCTGGAAGTTAAAACCCAGCACGTGCTCAAGTCATGTAGGCCGGACACCTGGTGAGCTGGCTGTTAAATCTCGGTACGTTCATAATGTCACGTAGACCGGACATCTGGCGAGTATGCAATTTAATACCCTGAGTGGTTTGTCTGTCAGCCAGCTGGGCCAATCAGTGCAGTCCTGGATCACCATATTGAAGTATCTTGCTGACGCATCATTCATAGCTTGTCCGTCTTCTCTTCATCATAGAATTCGATGCAAATTAGTCGGGTTATGGAACTCGTGTTAAGTTAGAATATACAATGAGTGAGCAAAACACATATTTTATACATAGTAAGTTTTGTAACTCTTTGATATTGGAGGATGTCTATGAGTACCGGCATTATTTGGAGTGGGTAGTATTAATGTAAACTAACTAGTCTTGCTAGTGTTACTATTGCAGGATGTATATATGTATTTGTTTATTTGAGGTGGGTAGTAATCCTGTATCATTAGCTAGTATCGCTGATTTTATATAATTACACATATGTACTAGGGATTAGGAAGATTGAATTTAGAGAAAGTGCATCACCATTTATGTGGCGGTAGAATGTAAAACCATTTAAAAAACCACCCTCAGTACACCCGACCAGGATTGAACCCCGATCTCCCCGTGTTCAATAGTCTAGTCACTCTAGTATATTGCGAGATTAGCACTTTAGACCATGTGGCCACTGAAACATGTCCTTGCAAGTTCTTCATCCCACTATCGAGGGTGGGTGGGTGGGGGGGACTTACATTGGTCCAGTTTAGTGGTGTCAAGTAGCTTTAACTTTCCTTGAATCACTGACTTGAAGGCTGTTGAGGTTTACACATATTCAAGTGAAACATTACAGGCCAAGTAAAACACAGCTAAACATAGCCTCATCTCACATAATACGTGAATCTACTTGAGAGAGTAAATTTGAAAGAGGGGTTTATAATAGTCAAGTGTGTTCAAGTTTCCTTCTAGTGGCTTCAAGTTATTACTTACTAAAGTAAATGTCAAACATGTTTTACTCTCACTTGCACTTGAAGAAGCAAGTAAACTTGAATTCAAGTAGCAGCTCAATTTACTAGAATTCAATTGAAGGAGGGTTTACTTGCTCACTAACATGAAGCCACTAAACTTGTCCAATGTAAGCCCCCCTATGTAATAGCTATATTTCATTCTGGAAATTAAATACATCTGTTCCCAATTTAAATGATTATCTTGACGCCTTGATACACCTCAATTAAACTCTTTTCAAATAAACCAGCCCTTCTTTATTTGTAATTATTATGTTTTAGTCATGTGGTCTCAAATGAGTTCCGGGTAGTGGCAGTTTAATCCCAACGTGATAATCCAATTTGACTCCAAACTAAAATATTTAATATAATGTATAATATTAGCACTCAATTTGGATTATGTTTTCATTTCCGATAGCGTTAGTCAAGCTGTCATCACACCTGAATCGAAACGTTGGGGTTAGATATTGACTCTTTTTTTACACTAGTCGTCCAATCTAATCGAATGGGATGGACCGGCTGGTATGGTGGTCAGAGGCCCTGAATACTGACATAGAGGCCCCGGGTTGGATTCTCAGCTGGTACTAAGGGCTTTTTCTCGAAAATGGAATAATCAGACAAATCTGTGCCAGGACTGGGATTTGAACCCTGGGCCTCTAATACAGTAGTCTGATAACTTATCCCTAAGCCACCAGGTCCCCTAAACTTCACCTTCACTTCAAATATTTGTCAACTTCGACTCCACTCCAAAAATAATTATAGCTTCTACAATTACTGAGCTTTGTATATGCAAGTATTGACAGTCTAAATAATCACAACTAATGTTGATTTGATTTGATTTGAAAGGTACAAGGGAATGTATCATCACACAGATTTTCCTAGGACAACAAATTTAATATCTCAAACCCCATAAGACCTCAACAATTTAATTTTAAATTTAATTTAAATATGACAGGGATCTCTGTTAAACATGATCTAAAGTGCATTATAAAGGCATCATGCTTGTCTAACAGATGACAGCACTTACTCAATCTCAGTTTAAATTGGACTTTCTCCCTTTTTCTCCTGTTTCCTCTATTTTATGTTGTGTACATTGCACAAATTTATAGTAATTGAATAACTGTTTGTAATAGTAACTTAATTTATAATTTTCTGCTGAAATCTGTACATTTTGTAACAAAACTGTTTTTTTTATTATAGTTAATATCTATATTTACATTCATAAATATATGTATAATTTAATTATATTAAAAAATGGTACTTACTAAATTTTATTTTAGCAAATTATTAATCATTTCCTTAGAAATAGCACACCCGCAGTGTTTTGATGAATGAAATGGAAGTAAACGATTTTACTTCCCATTTGTCTGAGATAAATTATTCTACATAAACCAAATGAGATAGCAATGAATATTATAGTATCACATAAAACGGTGATGAAAGTCAAATCAGCTTGAATGGTTCATTAGGGCTGTTCGCGATGACATTAACATTTAATGCTATAGTAATTAATATTACAAATGAGTGAAGATAAATAAAATGCATGGATTGAGATAAATGACAGTAAATTGAACAGATATCTTGGTAAATGATAGAAGCCAACGGATTTAAATTGTATCTAACTTTTTAGTATGATTATATATAGCATTTTACCTAAAGTTAATACTATGTACGTTTAATTTAATATCTTATTATAGCATTGCTTCTTACTACCTCTTTATATTATACGCATATGTACTAGTTACGCCAGTGGGCTAGGGATGAGAAAGGTTGAATTTATATAAAGTGTACCCACATACTTTATTTTAAATGTAATTGATATTCCTATAAAACAAACAATTGGATACAATCTAAATTAATTTTGTCATGTCTATATTCAGACGAATTGAATAGAAAAATATTTTTAGTAATTATAGAATATTTTGGCAAATTGCAACACAAAATAACATTTAAAGTCCAATGTTCATAGGAACATGCTTTAATAAAACACAAACATGTTTAATTGCAATCAGCGTTGTCAATATTATACTATATTATTAGTATTATTTACAAGTATTGATATTATCTAACAAAAGTGACATTTGTAGATCACATGACCTGACGTTTGAATACTTGAAAGTAGTGTTTTAAATATCAGATAAGGATTTTCCTATGAAAATTAGACTGTACATTCCATTTGTTCTAAATATATGTTTAACACAAGAATAACTAATTAGTAAAACTTTGAACTCTATTGATAGACATAAAATTAAAAAGAATATTTATATTTTGTTTTAGAAAACCATATATTTAAAAATATATAGCCTTGAAAAAAATTCCCTGAGATTTTTTTTTCTTGAACGTTACGTTTAAATAATATTTTAATATTAAATTTGAAAAAAAATGACGTTAAATATTATTTTAAAACATTCAGTGTATAGAAAGAGTAACATTTAAGTACTTATCCCTACAATATGCTACAAGTTCAGTAACTTCCACCCCTGATTGAACAAACCCTACCTCCAATAGCCCTGTTTATTCTGAGACATACCGTTTCTCAACACTCTTCTTTTACTCTCTCCCACCACGACACTACGTTGGAGAAGAGCGGGGTTGGCGTCGTTGCCATGGAAACAAGATTATTACTACCACCGCGTCTTACTACCCGTTCGGGTTCTACGCACTTACGCTAATGTGTAATGGTGGGGTGATTGTGAGATGAAATGGAGGACCTACAGTTTAACGTGGAATCCGAACCACGGTGGAGGCCTGGCATTCCCCACATTCACAAGATGCCTTGTCAGAGGTGAAGGAAGGGTTTGGTAATCAGATAAATCTTTGCCGGGACCAAGGATTGAACTCCGGCCGCCAGCATAGAAGTCTGACACCTTAACCCCTAGACCGCCAGGTCACCGACACACTGCGTCTGCACGTGGCTTTTGATTCCTGTTTTAAGAATCATCACGGTACCTGTTCACTGCCCGCGCATGCAAACTTGCAACTGTCACTGTTGCCAGGGAGAAGTTTGAAGGATCGTCTGACCCGTCAGGCCAACTGTGAGCTCTCATTAGTCCTTGAAAACGTAATCGTGCCAAGTTTCCCCTTCACTCCAATTTCCTCTCCTGACACATGTGACTATACACAGTATATCATCGTTGAGGTAACTGCAAGGTTATTATTTGTAAAAAGCGTTGCCATTCTCTTGTTTTTGTGTGTTCGATTTCCCCTAAAATATAAGACAAGTTTCGCAACGCTGGTTAGACGTAGTTGCCAGTTGCGGTAATCTCTGGAAGAGTATTGGTGATCCTGTGGAAGTCACTTATTGCATGGTAACGTTGTACTTGGGTTTGCCAGTTTAAGGGTACCATTAAAATTTGTTTAGGGCAATTTTAGTTAAAAGATTGTTCTCTGAGGTTAATATTACTATGCCTATGTGTTATTTTGTATATTAAGGGTATCATTCCAATAATGTATTTAAGATTAATAATCTAGGGAATATTGAATGGGTGTGGACGCTGGGGTAGGCGAGCTTGTAATTTAATTTATGATGTATCTTCAGTTTTCTTGCCTTTAGTAAGAGCACCAAAGTTTTGATTACAATTCGCTTATTTAATGTTTTCATTTATTAAACATGATTATTTTGCATTGTATGATTTTTATAGAATGCAGGCCTTTGATTTAGAAATCCCTTTTGTTATAATTAAAGTATGTGGGTTGGGAATAGCTAAATGGACTGAGTTCAAACAACGTAGTAATTTTTGCTAGGTGTACAGTGCGTAGCAACATTATGTTTGTTGGCCTCCTAAAGCAATTTTTGATTACTATAGTTTTGATATAATCTGTTTGAATGTCATGCTCATAAGTACGTACTTATTATTTGTCTCTAAAGGATTCACAAATTATTTCTGTGCTATAATTTAATTTTCTATGCCCGTAATATTGTTTCTCATAAAGAAACGTGTAGGTGTATTCGTGTAATTGTGACAGTAGCTAACTGTCCCAGTGATCATGTATGATAGAGAACTAAATTACTGTCTAACCAGTGACGGTGCCTAATGTTTTTTAGTTAGCACCAGGGGTTTATTTGTATGAGGAGTGTGTGTACCGCCAAATTATCCATGACAAGAGGCCTCCTCTGTGTAGTTAAACTTTGTCTTGTCGGCCTTACTTCAATTAATTTAATACCTGTTTCTCGCCTTATGTCTAGTAAGGGTGGTAAGTTAAAAAAGAATCTCTGAAATACAACTTTGTTGTACTGTATTATTTTATGTCAAATCAACGCGTTTTGGGGACAATTTAAAATTGTATCTAGTTCACGACATTTATAGAAGAAATACCCTCGGCTTTTTCTCACTTCCTCAGTTGAGGATGTCCAGAAAATGCGGAAGTTTAAAAAGAGTCGTAAACTTTTCTTTTTACGTGCTGAAGCAGTTTAAGACTCGGTGGAAATGGAAGCGAAGAAAACAGACAAACAGCCATAAACAGCTCCGAGAGTTGTTTGGCAGAGGGTGGGGCGATGAGCGAGTAGGGAGGCGCATGGTGAACCAAAGGGTCAATCTTCTCTTACCACCTAGGACCTCCATTGTGGATGGAAAAGAGTAAAAAAATTAATAGCTAGAATAGTATTTCTTAACCGTAAACCTTTTTAACTCGCAAATATCTTTTTAACTTTCTCATAGAGAGAAAGTTATTATAATCGTGAACATTTTATTTGACTAGATTATGATGGATCTTTACGGTTTATGCCCTCAGTTCCCCCATCCCTAGCCCCCTTCATTCTCGCCAAGAACTTAGAAAAGTGGGGTTTAAAATTTGTTATTATGGTCTTGCTTCAAGGTGAAATAATAGTTACTTTAATTTCAGATCGAAAATCAAGTGTAGTTAACTGATGAATGATTTTGAAAAATTCGAAAGTGGTTGGGAATTGATTAAATACCATAGTAAACTTGTTTTTTGTTTTAAATATGTAGGGCTAATTTATTTATAACATAATAACGTGCCAAGCTATTACATACTAAATGAGAAAGTAGATACTATTACGTTATTCCACGCAACTAATAACCACTCGGTATAAAATAAAATGTTGCGACATGTGTCGTTTGATTTTTCACCCACGCACATTTTCTCAAGGTCAACCAAACCTTCCCTTGGGATTGGTCTATCGTAATGTTTTCTCAAACTGGGTAACGTAGCGTACTCATTAGGGGCACACAAAAATTATGTAATAAACGTGGCCTTTTTTTCTGTCCAAGTATGTTAACATTAATTTGAATTTAATATAAAATGAAGTTATTTAAAACATGCCAGAATTTAAATTAGTCATCGTTAATATTATGTGTAATTTATTTTCATTCCTGTTTTATATATCCTTTTATGTCTAAGATGAAAATATATTTTATCTCAATCACATTATAAGTTTTTACTGAGATAAAATATGTTTTTATCCTGACATGTAAAAATAATAAATTTGTATTTTTTTTTAAATAAACTAATACTTTTTTAAGTTTAAAAAAATAGTTTAAAGGGTCCACTTTTACGAGAAGGGATTAATAGGGTTTTTAATTAATTAGCTTATTTAATAATAATAATAATCTTGGGGCACTTTATATAAGTGTTTACATATGAGGGAATGGCCAACTGATACTTAGTAAGATGACTGATGATTGCTTGTGCATATACGAAACCAATCCCCCTTCACTTTTCCCCGTCCGTGCTCCACGTCCTACAACCCATCCGGGTTATTCGGATATTTACAGTAAAGAGGTGGTGTGGAGGAAGGTAGAATTTAAAAGCGGTGCACCCACAGTTACGTGGAGGGAGAGTGGAAAATCAATAAAGGTCGTTTCAATAGACTAAGTAAGGATTCCAATACAGACCACCCCTTCGCCAGCAAATAATATAAAGTGAGATTTATACCTTTTTAAACGTATCCACTGGTGTAAGTTAGATGAGGAAAAGATGTAGTAAAAAATAGAACTATCTCAATTTTACTTGGGGTATTTAAAGTGCACTCTCTGAGAGCAAACCATATCAGCACACGACTTTAGACTAGCTGTCTAGACCTTGGGCACTACGCTTAGCACCACAGTCCATTTTACATAGGAAGAGTCTTTTAAAAATACCAAACTATTTTTTAAGCTGGAAATTGTTAATATCTGACTATATTATTAATATTATTTTTTAAGTTTGATAATATCTATCAAAAGTGGCAGATGAATATCACATGACTTGACGTATGAATATATGAAATTAGATCTAGTATATTTTCTAGATTTTTATATAAGGCTCTTCCTATGAAAACTGGACTGTATGTATACTCCCAGATATAGTGTCTGGATATTTATTAAATAGCATGAATATGCCGTATACATGTCTATACATATTAGATATCTATGTAATCACCCTTAAGAATCAAATTGGGTCATTAATATTTGAGAATTTGATCCTAATACTTAATACTATAAATCTAGGGAACACAATTTTTATAGATCTTCCATTCATCTCCTTTAGTTAATGAAATAATATAACCCCTTTTTTTTTTGTAGAAGGCCCATTTTCGATCACCAACATTGATTTAAAATTTCACTAAAATTTTGCACTTTATAAATATGTTTTGATTCATACACTAAAAAATGTATCAAAAGCCTCCAATAATACGTCATTTTTAAATTATCAAGTAAATTTTAACTGGCTAAGAATGTAAATACAATAAGTGTAAAAAAAATTTATTCATGCCATGGTAGTCAAATGAGTTTTCAGTTTTCATATGACTGGCTTCCTATGAAAGTACGACTGTACATTCTATCGTTGTTGAAATCGGTCTATCTGAGGATTTAAAAAAAATAATATTGATGCTGGATGAAACTATAAAGACTAATGAACAAATATCAGTTTAGGAGAGAAGAAACAGCCCAACACCCTCAGCCGCTAATGCTCTTCCCCCAGAATACTGTTTAATCAATAACTACGTCAGCTTTATCTGCGTGGCTGGCATGAGATCATTAAATAAATACGTGCACCATCAATTTTCATCTCTCATCAGGGAGCAGTTTTTATTGTGATTTTTTAAAATACATTTTTGTATGTGTGTATATATATATGTGTGTGTGTGTGTGTGTGTGTGTATCCTCAACAACAAATAAAAAAAATATACACATACGTAATGCGAGAGAATCCTTCTTCATTCAATAAAAATTTTAAAAAAAGCCCCATATAACGAGTACACAAAATCCCGATGATGATAAATGATGTTGTAATAAATGCATCCCTTCATGTATGAGTAAACTAAGCACCAAATTCGATAAATATTTATTTATCCACTTTGATGGTCCAAGGAAAAAAAAGTACCATTTTTGTTAGCTTGTATTAAGTTTGTAAAGATTAGTTTTGTTTTTTAAAACTTCGTATGCTAAATCCTTTGACAACATGAAGAGAAGATTTAGATGCAATTTGTAAAATTTATAACTAAGTTTTTTAAGTCATAAACTGAAATTTGAATAGAATATTATTTAGGATGGAAAACAGATTATTGAAGAATATAACTATAACCTGATTACCATAATGGTAAATGTATTTGATAAACCAAAACACTTCTAGTTCAGCATATTGGGGAGAAAGTTAATTATTAATACAATACAAATTACAAATTATTACAACTTACATATTAGTTTTAGGTTTAGAGATATTAAATATTATTTTACTAGAGGAATTACTAATAAACTGGTTAATATGCCTTTTAATGTTTATATAAATTATAGAGGATAGAGCTAAAGGTGCCAAATTATAGATAAACAAAGTAAAAATATATAAAATGTATGGCTAATATTGAGCTGTTTCATAAAATATAGATATGTTGATAATCTGGCATGTATTATAGTATTATTATATGAAAGACATGTACAAATTCTTTATTATATTTACTTGCTGGTTCTGTAAATGAAGTTTTTTTTAACAGATGTATCAATTTTGGAAGCAGCAATATTAATAAAATAAACTTTTTTTAATGGTGTATATCCTACGTTATATTTATATCCTATAAAATATTACTATTATGGCATTCCCTCTATAATAAACTTGTTACAACTATTTGATTATACTTTTATTTCATTATTTGTAATTCTATCTAAAAAAAAGCTACACATTTCTAATCAATATAATTATTTAATTCGCAAAAGAAGATTATTTTAAATATTAATTTTACACCACTGGTGTGTTTTCCCTAATAAATATTTAAAGTTATATGCTTGTATCTATAGAATTATATTATAGCCTATTCGTTTTTCTTTCCTTTATTGGAAAACCAACATTAAACACAATTATAAACCAAAAACCACTTAAAGTAATATTGATAGTCAAGCTCCAGTTTTGGTATTGTAGATAGTACGCCTTATATAAAACACAGACAATCTGCTTAGATTCATAGCGGAGTAGATAGTGTTATAAAAGATGCTACACCGTAATTATCAAGATGTGATAATAGTATGTAGCTAAATATATATCCTCGTAATCTCGCAAATCGTGTTTCATGCTAATTCAAATCCAACCACTCCAATTCTACGTTTCTTTCTATCAATGAATTAAATAATATAATTTATTTTCTCTAACCATGTATTAAATAATAATACCAACACGAGTTTAAATAAAGTGATATTTTTAAACCACCTTTTTTATCTTTACTATTTTACGTTGGTTTTTTTAGATTTAAAAAAAACATTAGTTATAGCAAAATATATTTTTAAACAAACAATTTAAATACTTATACTTACAGTTTGGTATCGTTCATGAGATGTATTCTTATGGTTTTTATAATGTCTCACCTACCTGAAAACAATAAACAAATAATCAGCTATTATTATTATTATTATTATTATTATTAGCACCGCGTCTTACTACCCGTTCGGGTTATACGCACTTATGCTAATGTGTAATGGTAGGGTGATTGTGAGATGAAATGAAGGACCTACAGTTTAACGTGGAATCCGAACCACGGTGGAGGCCTGGCATTCCCCACATTCCCAAGATGTCTTGTCAGAGGTGAAGGAAGGGTTTGGTAATAAGATATATCTGTGCCGGGACCGGGGAATCAGCTATTATATTTAATTATAATAGATACAATATAACAACAATCACTAATAAAAATATAAGTGTGGTTAAATGGTCAATATTATGCTGTGCTTGTGCATAGCTTAAGTGATGGCAACATTTTTTTAAGAATCTTTAAAACGCGTTCAAGAATGTTAGTTTTTCTTTTTTTTCTTTGAAGTGCATTAAATTGATTAAAGCTTATCAAAGTAGCTGTTAGTAAGTTTGGAGGTAAATATATCCATTAGTTTTCATCCTGGATGTATAGTAATATTATATGCTTTTATTTTGATTTAAAACAACGTGTATAGGGTCTATAATTTTTAATAAAAAGTTTTTCAATCTGAATAATGGTTAAAGAAACACACTTTGATCACTTAAATAGATTAATACCTGCGTGATTAATGCCCATAGGCCATAGCTAAGAAAATATGTTTGTTTTTTAAATTTTGTCTATAAGAACATTTAAACTCAAAGGTTTGGATATCGCCTTCGGAGCATCAAAAATAAATCTACCGGACCATGAAACTTGAACAAAGTGTTTCATGAACGAAAGTAAAGACACATTGTAAACTTTTCTCATTAAAATACCTTTTCAACACATATAATTACTTCAAAGTAACAACTTTTTTTAAGTTTTATGATGTAATCACTTTTGTAAAATTTGTAAAGTTGATAAAAGTTGTAGAATTTTCAATTTCTTTAAAACAAAATGTTGCCATTCTCTAACTATATTAATATATAGCTATAGATAACCATGTTCTATATTAAAACAACATTTAAGTAGAAATAAATATATTTAATCTAAATTATTTTAAATATAATTAATCAAACACCAAATTATGAATTTTTTTATATTTTTTTTCAATTAATTTGCTACGATATAATCAATAATAGATATTGCCTTAATTGGTTGATTAATCAGTTTAAAAATGGTGAATTTTAAGAAACTGCACCCAAATTATTTGAAGAATAGAACCAATCAACTTTTTAAATAAATCTAACTATTCTGTTGCTGATCAGGATACATTAAATTCAGTGGATTCATGGAATTATGGCTATCATATTAGCGTTTAAAGGGGCTAGCAGTTGCATTCTATCTATTGATAAATTAACAGTTTATGGTCTGGTGGTTGTGTTTCTACTTTGTTTACGTACTTTGAATCTTATAGCCCACCCGGGCTATCCACTTATTTACACTACAGTAGCCCAACGGCTTCTTTGGTGCTAACTGACAGCTCACAGCTGACGTCTGACAGTCAACATTTAGCTATATACCTAAATTTTGACTGTCAGAAGTGACGGCTACTAAACACATGTTTTTGCAGATCATATGGTTCGGCGTAGGGATACATAATTTGGTCTGGTAACTTTTCAAAGCTTTTAGCTGTCATCTGTGAGATGTCAGGCAGCACCAAAGAAGCCATGGGGCCACTGTACCAGAGGTAAGACTATGGAAACTATAGTTAAAAATAAATGTACCAGAACTGTAGTGTAGAAAGAATCAATTTAAGATAACTCAGTATTTATGGGCATCAAACACGTAATAATGTTTAATGTATGAAAACCCAAATTAAAATGTTAAATTCACAGGAGTAAAAATATATATAATATTATTGAACGAAAAATTAAATCTGTCTTTAAAAAAAAAAGTCCCTTCTATCTAATAACAACAATAATAATAAAACTATATGAAATCAGCATGCAATCATGCCACTCTAACTGAGCGGCCACAGTTTGTTGGTGAAAATAGGGCAAACTTTTACGGATAAAGGATGTCATGTGATCATCACAGCAATCCTTCCTGTGGTCGAACTTAGTTTTAGACCGTAGCTCTAGTTTTTCATTCTATTAGCTTCTTATTTGACCTTAGGAGAATGAGTTATACCCCGTTCCAGACCCAGTGCTTCACATAAAATATGGAGGCGCTGGGGATTGAACCCAGGACTCCTGGATCTGTAGCCAGGAACTCTTAATACTAGAGCACAGAAGAGGTCAGCATAGTTATAGATATATATAATAGCCTTTATAAAACTAGAATGATTATTGGCATAACATTAAGAAATACAATAATTTTATTTATTTTAATGCACGTGATCAACCATGGGTATGGAATTCCTTTTTATTGAACTATTAGTGAAGAGTTTCGTTTGATTATATGCGATACACTCTTTTATTTAGCACCGCATCTTACTACCCGTTCGGTTTATACGCTTTAAGTACTAATTACGCTAATAGATTAGGAATTGGGAAGGTTGAATTAGAGTAAGTGAACCCGCATTTGCGTGGAGGGAGAGTAGAAAACCATTTCGGAAAAGCCACCCTCAGTTCACACGACCGAGATTCTAACCTCGATCTCCCCGTCCTCAGCAGTCGAGCTCAACACGACTGGCGCGTTAGCCAACTACGCCACCGAGGCGGGTGATACACTCTTATTAAATTAATATGAATTAATCTGTTGTGGCTAATGAACTATTACTACAAATATTATGAAAATTTAAAAATAACACCTGGACACGGGAATCCTGGATGGCTCAGTGGTTAGATCTCTAGCGTACTAAGCCAAAGGTTCCGAGTTCGATTCCCGTGTGCAGGTGTCATTTTTCAATATTCAGAATATGATATCTAGATGGAGAATTCCTTACTAAAAAGCATAAATAATAGCTTTGGCTATTTGATTCTTATTACTACAATGTTAAAGAATTACTAATGGTATTTTTTAATTTAAAGTATGTAATCATAGCGGGTTTTTAAGAGTGTGCATCACATGCCAATCAACTCTGCGATACAGTCTGCGAGAAATCGTGAATTTACACCAACACTATTGCACTTGGATCAATTATGATTGAACTTCAAACACAAATGCACCGCACACCTTTCTGGCATATTGTAGGTATTTTCTTTTCCCTTTTAATCCCATACCTCGCGCGCACTTACACAAAGGCAGATGCGAGCCTACAGCTGAGTTGGGCCTGCTAGATTATTTCACATCACTTCTAATTTTATAATTTCTATTTCTCAACATATTTGAAATTAAAACCTTGTTTTGTCCATACTCTAAAGTCTTTGTAATAACAACACACTATCACTTCATTTAAATTCGTTTTGCAGATGTTAACCTCTTAATGCAAATGTTATAATTGTTACTTCATAACATATTTGAACTTAAAAAGTTGTTTTGTTCTTACTTTATTGTATACATGTAGGTTTTTGTAAAACATTTTTTCGGGCTCGCCCGAATTGCGCCAATTCTCTTAGCTCGGACCCGAATTGCGCCAAGAGCTTAAAAGTGCCCCCCCAGACCGGACCCGAATTGCGCCAATACCCCCCTTCCCAAGACAGGACCCGAATTGCGCCAACTGTGAATATAAGCAAATATTAATACTATGTCTGGCGGTAAGAAGGACACAAGTCAAAAAATATAATTTAGTTAACTATATTTGCTCGAAATCAATCACAATGTATAAAGGTTGAAGGTGATGTTGTCTCTTCTCGCACTCCTCCTTTAGGATTCTCATAGCGTCAATGTAGCAAAAAGCTTAAGAAAATGTTTCGGTGCGTATTCAAAGGTTCCATCCATTCACCCAATTTCATTCTGGCACAAATACTCAAGATTCGAGTGACAAGAAAATATCACGATCTCCTCCTTTTTTTCGTTTCTCAACAAAAAGTTTTCGTCTTGAATAGTTTTTATTTCAATTGAATCTATGGCAAATTGAATTTCTTCGGAAAATTTAGGCAACTTTGGCAGTGTTTTTAGTTTAGTGTGGTTGATGTTATTCCTGATACATTTATTGTCCTTGCGGGTCAATGTTTATATAGTTTTTTTCTGTGTCTGTACCTCTGTGTGGATTAACTTTGAAGGCCTTACTTCAATCTCTTCAGCTTTCCTCTTAACTGCGTTGCTAATGGATCTTCTGTTCAACTCTTGATCTAGTAGTGGTTCGTGGTTGTGTTCATTTTCAGTCCACGAGAAAATATTTCCACCATCAAGAGTGAATATTTTAGCATTGCAGTCCTTTTTGGTGCATCTCCACCTCTCTTACCTCGTCAACTTTAATTGATTCACCTGTCGATACATATATTTATTATAGACAATCAGAACTTTCCCTTTTTCACTATAAATCCTTTCCATATCAATAATTCTCGCTAATATTATCACAGTTCACACAAAACCCGAAAAAAAAAATACACCGGGACAGTCACTGTTTTCGAGACAATTAATAAGTATTGGACAGACGGATGTCAATACTACTGTTACAAGTCTTGTTGGGGGCACTTAGGGCGTTTTTACATACCTTTACTAAGGGGAGAGATTGTTTGCGATGGTCTTTGTTTGTATCATCCCCCCCACCTCCCTCACCGACTACCTGAACTTGACTTGGCGCAATTCGGGTCCGGGATTAGTAAACAGTTTTTAATCCCTTAATAACTGGCGCAATTCGGGTCTGCCCATTTTTTCAACGTGTAATACATTTATTTTAGACTTTTCATCAACTTGTGTTTAGTTCAGTTGATGATGTGTGATTAATTTTATGTTAAATATTCCTATCTGACAATATGTTTTTCGCCTGAAGCAAATACTAATCATACTTTTTGAATTGTGATTTTACTTAATACATCTACAAACTTAGTAACGGTTTAATCTATTAAATTAAATTCTTTATTTTTATATATATATAAAGCAATCTATCTAAGTTTTAACTTTTAATTATAACCACTACTTACTTTCAAATATCTTTAGAATGTTTTCTAAAATGCCGTTGAGGTAATTCCCCTTTCGGGAAAAACATCCAATCTACCATCCAATAATCGAACCAGGGACTTATATAGAAGGTGAACTGACCACTACACCACGAGGCCGAATACCCTTTACTATTAGAAATATATTCTTACTTACATTCATTAAAATTGAATATACGTTCTAAATTAATATAAACTGATTTTTTCCCGGACAAAATTGGTAACAATTTACTAATTTATCAGTGACCTGACGTATGAACGCGTACATTTTATCTATTGGCTTTTATAGCTTCCTATAGAAACTGTACTGTAGTAGATATAGGCCTATATATTAATTCACACATAGTTTTAGCTAATAATTACATCAAAAATGTTATCATTTTAAAATAAATTAGTATTAAGTTAAAGAGAAAAAAAAAATGTTTTGAATTTAATTGTATGCCATTCGCCGGGTAGTAAAATATTTTCAGCTACTTTTACAACTTCGTGTAAAATTGGCTTTTTCTTGTGAAGCAACTGGTAGTCTCCTTAAGAATTCCTTTTAATCAAGCTTTAATTAGGTTACGCTTTTCTGCAGTGTTGCCTTGTTGCCATGTATTAATCAAGGGAATGCGTAGGGTAAATCTCTCCGTCCCATTAATTTTGAAAACAAAGTGGAAAATGTACATCGTCTTGTTTGGATTGATGATGGAGCAAGATTTTTATTTAACTTTCTTTTTTACTTAAAATTTGATTATTAAAAAATTAAAAATAACGTTTTGGATGATAATAAAGTTGAAAATTAATATAGAAATAGTAATCAAAACTATAACAATAATAAGAACACATAAAACAATTTTCACTGTTATATTAAGCAATCTAATTTGTTGTTAATATTTATCCTTCAAAATATGTAAAAAATAAAAAATAAATTTGCTTTATAAATTGTAAAAATTCATTAGATGAGTGAAGTATTTTATTTTATGGATGAAATATATATGTGTTTTATTGCATATTTTACAAAAAAAACACTGAAAGTCAATTTACGATATTTACAATTAAGAGAAATTAATTCTCAGTAATATTCTAGAATATTTATATATTTTACTCAAGCTAAATAATAACAAAAAATATTTGATTTAAAATAACTTATTGGTCTGTATTAAATATGTTTTTATTAATTTCTTTTTTGTGCTTTTGTCGGGATTTTGTAAATTCAAATTCATTAGACTGATTTAGTTTCTACATGCAACATAATCAATTAAAAGTATAATTGAACATGAGTAGCGTTACTTTATTAATCCTATTTTTCTGGTAACAACAAAACAATACTCTTAGTTTATGTTTATAATTTTAATAAATTTAGATACTAAATTGTGGTTACTTAGTTAAAATGGTTCATAATAAAACAATTTTCATCATATTAAAAATCATTCAGTATAGTATTTGATAATCAACGTACTAACCTCGGCCAAAGTTAAGTCATTTGAAAGTGCAGATCGTAATTAATTAATTACTTTTTAAATAATTGCGTCTTACGACCTGTTCAGGATACACGCCCATACTAATACACGCATACTCTATTGGAGTAGGGATGAGTAAGGAAGTATTTTAAAGGGATTCTACCCGCATTTGCTTGGAAGCAGAGTGGTAACCCATTTAGGGAAAACCATCCTCATTAGATTGGACCGGGAATTGAACTCTGATCCCCCACCCTCATAATCATCAGATCAATCTAAAATGAGAGTGACGCCTTTTACCATTCAGCCACTTACCCGGGTCATGACTATTCGATTAATGTGATTTGAAATTATTTAGATATCTATATACTGACTTATTGATGCTAATGTTTCAACATTTTAGGCAAAATATGAAAGAGATGAAATAGCTGGATTTGATGATTTTTATAACACTAAGAATCATTTAGTAAATATGAGGACTATTATGGAAATAAAAGCCTTTGCCACTTTTAAGGAGGGTTAGTAGAAATTCATACACACATAGTTTCACCTTATGTTCCATCTCGAATTTATAGTTAATATGGCTTGTATTAAAGGATGAGAATGAGTGTTTTTTGAGTTCTAGATAAAATATTATTAGCTTTTGGAAAGGAAACTTTGTTGCCTAGGATTAATATCCAAATAAATTTGTGTAAATGATAACCCGGGAGGAGGTAAACAAGTTGTAAGGAAATTCCCAAGAAATGGCATCAAAAGATGATAGAAAAACATATCGTTGACCTTAATGTGTAAATAATTATAATTATATTAGTAATAATAATAACGTATCTGGGATACAGAAATATGTAGATAAGTTTACGTAAATATCAGCCAGTAGTAATGTACCATTGCCCAGGGAACCCCCGAATGTAATAATCGTACATCCTTTTTGTGGAGGCTCTTTACATATCCCGATTGTAGGGAAGAATAAAGCAAATTTGATGAGGTAAAGCCAATGAAGATCTTAACCCAATTTAAGCGTAATTAACCAAATACTGATCATGGTAATTATTCTCGTTTGAGAGAAAAATTAAGTATAAGCAGGGAATCGAACCCAGTACCTCCAGATCAGGAGCCAGGGGCTCCGACCACTACACCAAGATAGATAATCAATGTCTTCCGTCTATATTTCAAAATAATCCAGATGCTGGCCATGATCTAACCTTCCATAAATGATATATATTATATACGTATTTCTATTAATACAAATATTTTATCACATATAATATTATCTTGTTTCAATAGCCAATACTAATGTTATATTATACAAGTTGAAGTGCCCGGCATTTCTTGGCCGAAATAATTTATTTTGATGATTGTACGTACGTGGAAGGTACCTAACTACAAATCTGCGCCTTTAAGCCCTGCATTGCCAGTGGCTTTTTTGATTTCGATCCGATTTTTAATTAATATTAATAAAACTGAGTAATGTTTTTTTAAATACCTGCTTCTAAGGGCACACGCTTGTGAACAGGGGCTACTAATTTCAAAATGTCAGACCACTGTGTGCGGTAGATCACGTGCAATACTCCTGGGGGGCCATCAAACTCTTCATTTTATTAATTTAGATTGAATTTCCCCAGAAAAATACATATTTGTTACCTTACAATGCAAAGTTTCATAAATATAATATATTATATTGTAAATTCTGAAAACTGATATAACTACAGTTAAATTTCCCAAGGAAATACGCTATTTGAAAACGATAAAAGTTACCAGATCTACTTTCATGTATTAATACGTCAAGTCATGTGATCTGTGGTTGTCCCTTTTGATAGATATTATCAATACATAACTAATAATACTAATCTTAAAATAACATGTTGATGGTAAAAAATATACTGTGTTATTTTCTAAATGTTTTTCCTACCAAAATTATACTGTAAGTAGTGTCTGCTAACATTCCTAACTCAGTAAACCGGGTTTTATCTCTAACTAGGTTCATTGAAGGATTATACAGCCAAGAAATATTATTACCTATCCTCTTTCTTAAAGTAAAACTTGTGAATTTTTAAAGCAAAACTTGGGAATCTACTTCAAATTGATCCCACTTATTCGGTAACTTAGAATAGATCGTTAATATTGTAACAATACAGATTTGGACTCCTCTCATATATTAAAAAAGTCATGGATCAAGTGCATTTTCTTTGAGTATTGTATGTAAAATATCCTTTCAATACTTCAGCCATGGATAATCACGCGCTTTTCAGAAGTAATTTCAAAATATTGCACTATTAAAACAAAATAAACCCCGTAGTATTTACAAAAAAGCAAGTGACGCTAGCTCCCTATACCCAATAGGAAGCTAGCCTTCATAACACCTGTTGCCAGGACTCTTTCTATTAGTTGGTTTTGACAATGGTGACAAGAGGTCCAAGAGGCAAGGGGTAGGTCATATATAAGCTGCTTGTGCGTATGAACACACACAGTGCCAATAAAAATTGCTAACAGTGCCGGTAGCATAATTATATTAGTAACACACAATATTGAGAGTGCCAATACAAATAATTCACAGTGCTGTTAGCATAAATATAGCAGTAGCAGTAATTCACAGTGCCACTAACTGAAATCTTTAGTTCAACTAAGCTGGGTCATATAAAATTATATCTTCAGTAGCGAAGATAAAATCACTTTAATAAATCGTATGCAACATTTAATGTTTTATTTATTAAATTAACATATCAGATAATAATTCCGTATTATAATAATCGATCACGGGGCTATAAATACCAATTATATCATAAAAATACCGTACCGCTTTAATTAGTGCTCGATAACGGGGCAATTATCAGCTGATTAAATGGTATCACTTCAATCGATGCTCAGCGAAAATCCACAGCACTTTAATCGACGCCCAACGCGGATCGATTAACAACAAAAACGCTATAATTGGCGCCCAATAACGGGGGTATAAATACCAATTATCTCATAACTCAATCCATAACACTATAATAGTTGGCACACTAAGGTGGTAACACACACTCTGAAATATATTTTGTTTTATTTGTAGCACGTAGATCTTTCAGGTACACCGACGTCATGCACCGAAATGCTTTATTTTAAGTGTTTTTTACGCTAGTCTTAGAGACGCCTTTATTTTAGACGCTTGTACTTTCCCCTAGCACCAATGGCGTCATAAGACCAACGCTGCGTATTTTTTTCTACCCTATTTGATTTAATTTTAACTTACCTATTTCTACCCTCTTTTTTTTTTTTGCTTGAACCCCTGATATGATGTTGTATTTTATTTAGAAGTGTTGTTTTAGAAGGAATTGTGTATTCCTCTCCTGACGGAATCTATATCATCAACGCCATTTACAATTCTAGTTGGTATTTCATTTTCACACTTGATGTCTATCTTCTGAAGGTTCAATTAAACCTATTGACGTATTACTGAGATATTTCGGAAACAAATTAGAGAAAGGGGTGAATATTTTGCATTCCTCGCTCCCACTCTACATAACTTCATCTATTTCAGTTTCTTTAACCAACTTCTCGTAAATTCCTATACATGTAAAACTTCATTCTCTTGGATTATGTTTTATCGTTTCTATCCTAGCCGATTTGATTAATATGGAAACTAATCTATGCTTAAAAGGAAATACTCGCTTTTTCTAGTTGCTAGGTAAGCTAACCTAAATTAAAGGTGACTCTTCTCTAACATCCCCCTCCCCTCCCACAGTGCCCAAAATAATTTAGTATTTGTGTTTGGTTTTTAAGTATATTTGATCAATTTTTGACATTTTATTCGGAGAGGGAAGGAGGTTGAAATATTTTAATTGCCAAGCAAAAATACTATATTATATATTTAAGTCTTAAAGATTTATTCGCTACGTCTTAATAAACCTCGATAAATATATATATATATATATATATATATATATATTAATGAAAATGTAAAGAAAAATTTCCTAAAAATTTATTTTTTTACAAAATTGTGTTAATCCAGCAAAATAAAAAAATTAGATTATTCAATCGTGTCAACTACTTATGATGCATCACCTAGGTAGTTAAAATAACAAATTAAAATGTGGAAAAGTTATGTACCTTAAATAACAAGACAAATATACAATTACAACTAAATAGAATAAATTCTTAATCCACACTGGTGGTCGCATGGTCTAAGTTGTCACTTTCATGTTAGGCTTTATTTTAAGTGACGGGGAGATCGGGGTCCGAATCCTGCTCGGATTTACCGAGGGCTTTTTAAAAAAAATATTTTACCACTCTGCTTACACGAAAATGCGCGTGCATTTCCTCTCAAATACTACCTTCCTAATCACATATTCAACCAGCGTAATTAATGTTTGCGTGTAGCCCAAATGGGTACCAAGCCACAGTGACACATTTTATATTAGACAGTCAATTGGGCACTAAATAAAAAATAAGTATCCGATATTTGTCTTATAAGACGATCCATGCAACTCCTCCTTTCATATCTTATACATGCGCGCACACACGCACTCAACAATTGAGGAGAAGAGGGAAAGGGTGTGAGGGGGGGTCCAGTCAAGCTACACACATTTTCCAGGACAACTTTTATCCCTCAAACTCCATAAGGACCTCAGTAAATACCTTATTTTTGAATTAATTTAAATATTACAAATACCTCTTTTAATTCTGATATAAAGTTTATTAGAAAAGTTTGATGATTGCCTTACAGATGGAAGCACTAATACAATGAGTTAAAATTGGACTTTACTCCCTTTTCCCCTGTGCCCTTCAATGGTAAACCGTTTTCAGGAGCCATCCGGCATCTGACTAATTTACCTCAGCAACTTCAATCATGGCAAGTATGTGACCCACGTAATATATGGATGGTGTTTCCACCTCAAGCATATGAGACTCTCGGGGTGGAACCTTAGGGTGGTGGAAGGGGGGGGGGGTGTCTCTTTGGGTTACGCAGGTTGGTAGGAATGTGCGAGACTGAGCCTCAAAGGGAAAGGTGATAGAACACGAATGGGAGGGGAAAGTAGCGCTTACGTGACACAAGACACTCAGAGATGGATGGGTTGCATCTCTTTTTCCCCCCACTCTTAGAGTGCCAAGCACAGCGTTCTAGAACACGGAAAAATACATGTACACTTAGAAGGCTATTTAATGAAAAATAAAATTGAAAATGTTTTGGATCCCACCTCGATGGTCGGATGGTCTAAAGCAGTGATCACCAAATGACGGACCGCGGTCCGCATCCGGACCACGGAGACAATTTTTAAGGACCTTAACGAGATAGTGATAGACAGAAGAAACGATGCTATTTCGGTGGTAGGTGAGTAGTAGACATGGAAGACCAGCAATAATATATACGTAAAATAATTAAAATGGGGATAAAATCACGATTTTGAATTAATATAGTCCTATAGGGCTTGAACTTGAGTCACTGTTAAAGTTTTGCTGGATCACTCTAGTGATAGACTAGACTGAGTATGATTGGAACATAGGGGTTTGAATCCCAGTGGGGTGTACAAAGGATGTTTATTCCTAAATGATTTTCTACTCTATCTCCACATAAATGTAGCTACATTTCCACTAAATTCAAACTTCCTCTTCACTAACACATTAGCGTAATTAGTGCATATGCGTACAACCAGAATGGGGATGAAAAGTGATACTAAAACAAAAAAAATGTTCTAAGTATACAATCAAAATTCTATTGAGATTGCGATTAACTTCCTAAAAGACCACCAATAATTATGTGGCCATTAATATTTTCCATATAAATTAATGGAAAGAAGAAACTGTTTTTAGTTTTTAAACTCACTTTTAATATTATTCAATGACCCGCATCTGATCACTTTTAATCTTTTATTAAAACGTGTTCGCCAAAGATTGAATTTAAAAAAAAAATCAAAATTAGTATTGATAAAGACGAACGCTTCTGTTCACGAGTATTCTAAATAATTATATTTTACTTAACAAACTACTTAAAATAATATAGTTTCAGTTGAATGTAATCAAACAAATTTGGTTAAGTGCATAATATGCTAATGTTATTTGCATAATATGCTAATTGTATTTGTGTTGTCTATAAGAATATTCTACGAATCATAAAATGAAAGCAGAGATAATTAAGATATTTTTATTCAAATTAGCATTTATATAACCTGTGGAGCAATATTTGTAAAATATTGTTATGGATTTTTTTTTAATGTGCATTAGATTGGCTTCAATTTCGACACGAATAAAATGTTATGGATTTTTAAATAAATCTAGTAAATTTACATGATCTGTGCTCTGAATATATTTAATACATATTTTACAGTTTCAAACTTATATAATTCTCTACTATCTTTTACATAGAGCTCAATAGTTTACGTAATTAATTCCAAAGAGTTTCAAACCATTACTGAACCTTACTGAATTTTACAAAACTTAACCAAATTTAAAGATCTCTGAGCCCCTTGAAGCAACTTTAATCATGTTTAACCATTTTTATCGAACACATGCTAGTTTTAGACTTGTTCTGTTTTACTGAACATTACCTAACTTAAGTGAACCACACTTAGCTTTACCAGAAAAATACCGAGCTCTAACAAATCTAGCTTGTCACAACATATCCCTAAAGTTCTTCTCCTAAACCTAGCAATCAGAAGGGAAGGGGGGCTACGAAGGACCTACATATCAATCTCTTATAGTTTTAACTCAACAATTATGATCTGAATTAATTTAATCTCCATGTAGGTGTCTACTAGATTTTTATTTACTCATACAAACAAGTTTCGTGTTGTATTTCTCAACAGTTCGTAAAATAAAGTTATTTATAGGTAGGACTATTCACACCCTCACCTTTAGAATGGCAGTAGTTTTTTTTATTATGTCATTTGCGGCAACACTGTTTGCAGTTAATTTGTGGCAGCATTGTGTATTATGAACCCGTTAAAAGATATTTTAAAATATATTAAAAATATAAAGACCACGTATAGTGTGCACTGACAATTTTGAACCGAATAGCGACTCACAATGCCATTAATGAGTCTTTTAATGGTTATGTTTTCCCCAAAAATATGCATTTTAATTGTTTTTATTATTTTTGTTATCACTGTGTCTTATGTGCTCAGGTTATACGCATATATAGTAATTACTATAAGGAGATAGGGATGATAAAAGAAGCATTCTAGAGGTAATCTACACGCATATGTTCAGAAGGATAGTAGGAAACCACTTAGGCAAAACTACCCTCAGTACACCTGAACGGGGTTAAAATCCCAATCTCCTAGTCATCAACAAAAAGGTCAAACACGAGAGTAGGGCCTTAGGTTATTCAACAACAAAGTCGGGTAATTTTTTTAATTAACTTTTATATAGTAATAATTATTATTCAAATATTCCATAAAATAGAAACAAGCCATCATAATCATATTTAATTAATTAATTAATTATATATTATAAAAATGAGTGACTGGAGAAGCCCTACACTTTAAAAAAAAGTGTGAAAAAAATATTAAAATGATTTTAAGGTTAAAATTGATCTGTGTTTTCCCTCCGTGTGAAATGTTGACATCACAAATACTAGTACCCGAGATTACGTGTGAAAACTCATTAATTGATTTTAAAAATATCTTACAAAAAGGGAATAGGCTCAAACTATTTATTTTCTGTTATTAAAAAAAAGTTGATTTGATTTTATATTGTTAATGCAATGTTTACTTATTTCTCTGAATATCTACTTTTAACTTAAAATCTATTTCTAAATCACACTTTTAACTTATAATGCGACATATAGTATCACTCTGGTAGGAAACAACTTTTAGAAAATACAACAACCCTTAATTATTTTCTGTCAACATTGATAACATTTATTTTATTACTAGCATGAGGTAGCCTACCCGTATTTGCCCGGTAGAAATAATTTAAGGTAAAACTAGCGAAAGTATTAAAAAAAAACGGGCGAAAATATTAAAAAGTGAATCTAATTTAAAAACTTTTAATAAAAAGTATAAGTAAAAGAGTAATATGTTCAAACACACAGTAAGAAAATAAGTTTAATATTTTAGGGTTAAAAGTGAAAAAGTGGCAAAACGAGTAAAAAGTAAATATGATACAAATTTTAGCATTTTTTTACCACTTTTAAGATAGCCCTTTTACCTGTTTAACCTTTTTGCACTATCTGCCCTTTTTAGCCTTCTAACACTTTTACTTAGAACCCCTTTATCCTTTTTTAATTTGATTTTATCTACTCTTTACCTTTTCTCACCTTTAAAACATTTTAAATTAAGTTTCCGGCTGTCCAAGAGAAATATTTTAGGGTAATAAAGTTAATAAAGGCAAAAAAGGGTACAAATTATATACAGCCAATGTTTTTAAAAGGGTAAGTAGTAAGGGAAAAAAGAATAAAAAGATTAGTAATAGAAAAGTGAATAATAATAATATTTAGCACCGCGTCTTACTACCCGTTCGGTTTATACGCTTAGAAAAGTGAAAAAAGGTTAAAAGGGTATTAAGAGTAATGTTATAAAAGGTAAAAAGTGTTAAAAAGATAAAAAAAAATAGATCTAATAAAATACATTAAAGGGGCGATTTCAAGATTTCAAGTCCAGGGTTTCGAAATATATGGTGATGGTCTGTGAATCAGGGTTTTCGTCATTATATATATAATTTAATAGGTATTTATATAATTTATTAAAAGTTAAAAATATATATGAAGATTGTTTTAATATCCTTAATAACTGCTAGAAAAGTTGTTTCCTACTTAAATCGTACTGTATCGAATTCAAACAATATCTATATAAAAACGACTGCAATAATATTAATAAAAAATAGTAGTAGTTTAAAATATGGTGATAGTGACGTTGAAGATAAATATGATGCAAATAACATTACCAAAAGAAAATTTAAAATAGCATGAAAAATATTCGAAAAATGTACTTTTAACAAAACAAGGGCTGTATGTTTAAAAAATCTCGCTGAAAAAAAAAACCTCCTTTAAAGCGTGATGT
>CABFOV010000203.1:141421-167337 GCA_902141375.1 Timema poppense
AAAGAAAGAATAGGTAGGGACAGGCTGAAAATTACGTTTTTGAAGCGTAATAAAGTCCTCGAGGTGAAAAAAAAAATACGTAAGACGGATGAAGAAAAAGGGGCATGTGGAAAGAAATAAAAATGAAAATATAACTTATGCTTGGAATTTTAAATCACAAACATTGTGAGATATATCAGAAAGAAAACGCCATAAAGTAAGTTTATTGTTTATTAGATATTTAAACTTTCAACTTACTCTTCATTTTATGGTTTCACTACTTTTTACTTTAGAGAGAAAAGTATTCTAATCATCAGTAAAAATCGAACTCGAGACTTTGATAAATGTCAATGTTTCATGACCTACTTAAATTGAAAAAGTTGTTTTCATGATTCCGTCTGTCTGTATCTTGGACTAGAGCCGAAAACAAACATTTTATCCATCAGGCTAAACTTGGTATCAAGGGCTTACGTAGAATTCCCCCAAATAGTTATTGGAATTAGAAATCTAACCCTCAAATTAAGAGTAGAGGGGAAAAAAAGAGGAAAATATGATTTTTCTCCAAACCCGCTCGAACTATTTTGAATAAGTTTTGTATCCAGGTATTGTTTTGATTTACAAACAAAATGAAAATTCTTATTTTCTCATGCAAATGATTTTAAGGGTAATATTCACTAGCAGAAATTTCTTATTTTGATATCTCCGTAACTATTTGAGATATGTATGACATAGCTTATGTTCTAAAGTAGTATCACTATTCAAAATTAAAATATTTTATTTGATATGTATATAAAATCAATAGTTTCTGAGTTAGAAAGCATGTATGTGTACATATATATATATATATATATGCATGTATATATAAGTATATTATGGAGCTCTTTGATCGTTAAAATTAAAATTGAATGTTATTCTCTTTGGTAGACATATATTTTTTAAAACATTTTCTCAATGTTTCTGTAAAGGTGTGTATTATTTCAAGTATGCTATTTGGTGAAGTGTTTCTCTAATACTGTATATGATTTCGCTTCACAAAATTTACGAGTTTCTAGCAAATGTCCCTGCATTAAGATTAAAAATAAGATAGTGTGTTTGTGTTGCACTGAACCATTTATTTTAATTCATTACTATCAATTTACACATTACAAATATTTGTTATTAGCTTAAACATATTTTATGCTTATGAACTGAAACAGTTGGTGTATTACTACAATGAAGTATTTGTGTTCAAATAAATGTATTTAAAGAATCACCAAACCATAGGTGGACGTAAATCTGTAATAATTTAAGTTTAGGGATTAATTCTGTCATAAAACGTTCAACAATAAACATTGAATATTAGAAGTAATTTTATGACAGAGCGAATACACGAGTAAGTTTGTGTGATAATTTTTATTGATGGATTTCTCTAACATATATATTCAAATGACTATTTTATTTGATATGCTGTGTTTTCGCCATTCATCATAATGTTTTAAATTAACAAACCCGATGATAAATAACGACTTTTAACACCAAAAAAAGCCTGCTAGCATCTGTAAATTATTGTATAAATCGATACTAATAATAAATAATGTTGACGTGTTCGATGCTTTTTGATGTAATTTCATATTTTACAATATAAATATATTAAACTATATTATAGTTTATGTGTCTATAAGGTGAAACTATAGTCTTACATGTAAAATTAATTAAAATGAGTAAAGATATTTTTTAAAAGTAATCGTGTATAATTGTTAGTAGTAGATAAAAAAAATGTCTAAAAGATTGAATTATAGTCCTCTACAATATAAAATTAATTAAAATGAGTAAACATTTATAAAAAAATTAATCGTGTATATTTATTAATAATATATCACAAACAATATGAAACTTTATTCGTGATAAAATGTAGTATCAATAATACATTAGACGCATGAAACGAATGGGGAGTAAGACGTGGTGCTAAAAAATTAATAATAAAAAAATAATGAATTCACAAAATATACCAACTAACCTATTTTTTTTAAGACTAGTTCTTGTTTTTAAATAGACTCCTAAATATAGCAAAACAAGCTTTAAATATGTATTCTTTACAATTATTTATACAGACTACTTTTTGAAATTAGAGTAAAATAATTACTTTATTTGCGAATTATGCCTACATTTTTAACATTTTTATGAATTTAGTATCACCTAAAATATTTTGGAAATATTTATGTTTTCATTTTCTTAATTCAGCAAAAATATAGTTTCCAGTTCTCAAAAATAAAACTATAAGGTATATTGAAATGACATTTTTATTAAAATTTGGCAATCAGTAATTTCAACGATTCAAATAAACCTCAATGACTTAAACAAAACAAACAAGTGTTTTATGTGATAAGAAAAAGACACTGTTATAATTTCAGTGCCGTGAAAAATTATTCCCTGGATTCTATTTTTAATGGTGCAGTGTTAGGAAATTTTCGGCCCAAAGTAATCTATATGGAGTGCATAGTACGTGATGTTAATGACATTTACTGCTACCTCCTGGCCTTATCCACACCACACGGTACATTATATGACGCGCAGGATGGTACTACTGGCTGGGAACAGAAGTGCCATTAATTAAACTACTAGCGCAAGAGGCGTAGAAAGGGCGTATAAAGGGCTACTCTACGTAGAGGTAACTGGTGGAAGTGTAAGGCTTGGGTTGGCGGACTTATTACCTTAACTAAACCCTGCTCCACAAACTTTATCCCTTTGACGAATTATGCTAACGTAGAAACCATTAAAATACTGTTTCTATTTTAAGGAATATAAACAAGTCGAAAAAGAAAAAAAAACTAACAACTTAAAATTATAGTTTACAAGCCATAGAGAAAGGATTTTTTTTAAAATAGTAAAAGATCAAACTAATTATTTCTAGGAAAATAACAATCTCAAAAAAATATTTGAAAAATGAATAACTCAACTAGATAATAGCCTGTCCTTAATATCAAACTACACAGGATATTTTTGGAAGAAAAAAATTATCGTCACATTAAATTGTAGCATTTCTATTTTAAAAACTTGCATTTTAAAATCAAAGGAGCTGTGTAAAATCCATAAAAATCAGTAACTCACTTTTAGCCCTAACCTTATCTCTTAAATGATTCACACTTTGGGTCACTATCAAACATGGGTTTACATATATATAGTACTTTTTTAAAAAATAATAAATCAATGTTAAGTCAAATAGGGGGAATATAGCACTGTCAAATTAGTTTGACTGAAAGGTACAGGCTTGAATATAAATTATATTATGTTACTTACGTATGATATTAAAATATTGTAGCTACATTTTATAAAGTGGAAAGATGTAAATTTATAGCATAAAATTATGACAGTAATTATTAGAAAATCTCAATTCAAATTCCATTCAGGGCCATCTCTCTATAGCTCGAAGATCCTAAACAAACCAAGAAAGCAGGATTTTTAAATATTCACCTATTTAAAATTTAAAACCTGTTCATCAGTTAAATTTAACTATACATTTATGTATTTTTAATCTCTCAATCAGTAAGCTAAAAAAACAAATTCTTTCGCATAACTTCGTAACAGTTTTTCACCTTAAGCAAACGTCAATCAAAGTGAATGACGTTAAGGAAAGTGGATTCTATCAGGGCACTAAAATTACTCCGTGGTGGAGAACTAACGCGTTGGCCCTCGAAATAAATTGAGGTCGAGAACGTGATAGAATGTCCTCGTCACAAACATGAACCTGAATGTTTAGAGCAATGGGCGCAAGGTTAAATAGAGGCTTTGCGCGGGGTTCTCGTTTTATATCAATTGTTTTAATTATTACATTCAAACAAGTTGGGTTTTTGAAGGGGGGAGAGGGGGGGCACGCCTTAATACTCTTTCAGGCTATATGTATATTTACAATAATAGAACATGGCGGAGAGAGGCACAATTTAAAATAAATATACCCACATTTACACGAAGGGAGAGTGTAATAAACTCAATTATGAAAAACCAACCTCGGTACATCCAGCCGGGATTCAAATCCCAACTTCTCACGTCACTAAAAATCCAGTCCATAGATTTAGACCATGCGACCACCGTGGTGGGTTGTTTCATAATAATATAATATAATATTTAGCACCGCGTCTTACTACCCGTTCGGGTTATACTCTTTAAGTACTAACTACGCTATTGGATTAGGAATTGGGAAAGGTTGAATTAGAGGAAGTGAACCCGCAATTGCGTGGAGGGAGAGTGGAAAACCGTTTAGGAAAAACCACCCCCAGTTCACCCGACCGAGATTAGAACCTCTATCTCCCCGTCCTTGGCAGTCGAACTCAACACAAGCGCGTTAGCCAACTACGCCACCGAGGCGGGGGGGTTCTTTCAATTGGTCGGATTGTTTTCTGTTAGATCGTCTCATTGCGTGGCGCCATTGCATGCGTAACGTCTGCTTGTGACCAACTAACCAATCACAGTACATGTCTTCTTACATGTAAGCAATCAGCCAAGTCTGGATGGAAAAATCAAATTACTCGGTGCACTCACTTTATCCCGAAAGTTTTCAGTGTGTTATCTACACCAATATTATAAAGAGGAAAGATTTGATTTTTTGTTTTTTTGTTTGTAATGGATAAACTCAAAAACTACTGGACCGGTTTTAAAAATTCTTTCACCATTATAAAGCTACATTATCAGCGAGTAACATAGGCTATATTTTATTTTGAAAATTTAATTTATTCCTCATAAAAAGGTCGATAGTCACTCATATTTTATGGTAGAGTCTATGACGATTCTTCAATATGTTTGTTGAAAATAATAACGCGGGGGGAGGGATAAGGTAGAAGGGTCTAGTAGCTTATAAGATCGGACCATAGTGTAACTATTCAAGGCATGTACGCTTTATTTATCTTGAAAGAAAGCAATCTTATTCTAATGAATTACGAAATGGGGAAACTTATAAGATAGGGGGTGGGGAATGCCAGGTCTCCACCGTGGTTCGGATCCACGTTAAACTGTAGGTCCTCCATTTCATCACGCAATCACCCTACCATTACACATTAGCGTAAGTTCGTATAACCCGAATGGGTAGTAAGACGTGGTGCTAGTAATAATAATAATAATAATAATAGTAATTTAACAGAACCCTATTCTATAAGCTATAACATAGTTAAATAATGCAAGGGGTTAGGCAAGCTTGCTATCTTATAAAATAAATGAAGGTCATATATGCTATTTTTGAATTATATTTTGTAGTTCTAAATATTATATCAAAATTTAAATATTTGTGTTACAGGACTTAATTTATTTTTATGCTCTTAACACTATCCCTAAAAGAGAGAGAAATTTAATTATTAAATTGCATTGGTAGGTCCAGCATTTTAGTATAAAATGTATGTTTCTAAACCATCACATTATACTACTACATTTTTATGTTTATCGACAAAAACAATCACTTAGAGGAATTTATAAAATCAAGATAAAGTTAATTAAAAGCAAACAGAGATATGGAAATCAAATCCGATCAGCTGTAAATTTCGAATTTAATCCACGCGTGAGTGTGTTATTGTTAGTTGAACCGAATGGGAATACAAACTCTTGTCCCTGCAACAAACCGTATTTACCCCGGTTATAACTGTGAACCGGCTAAATATGGGTGATATTATTTGTTTTGTGGATTACGAGGAGAGGTTGTTGCGTTATCTCAATTTGTGTGTTCAAGTTTATTTATGCCTGAAAAATGTATCGTTTTCAATAAGAAGAATTTTTGGGTAGAAATCTAGATTTTTTTTTAAATTAGCTTTGTCCAAAAAATAATAGTTTTCTGGAGAAGGGTTTTTAATTGTTTCATATAAGATCTCAGGCATTTCAAATAATTTATTTTCATATATGAGTGGCTTTGACTCTCTTCTATTTAAAATAATAATAATAATTATTATTATTATTATTACTAGCACCACGTCTTACTACCCATTCGGGTTATACGCACTTACACTAGTGTGTAATAATAGGGTGATTTTGAGATGAAATTGAGGACCTACAGTTTAACGTGGGATCCGAACCACGGTGGAGCCCTGGCATTCCACTCATTCACAAGTTGTGATCAATACACGTCTTGTCAGAGGTGAAGGAAGGGTTTGGTAATCAGATAAATCTGTGCCGGGACCAAGGATTGAATCCCGGACCCCAGCACAGAATTCTGACACCTTACCCCTATACCACTAGGTCACCCTTCTATTTAGAAGATTCTATATAAACATGTGTGATTATTTATTTTATTTGTTTGAGGTATTTAACGTGAACTTTCTTAACCGACTGATTATATCAGCACACGAGAAAGTCTATGAGCGTGAGTGAAATGGCCTACCAATTTTTCCGGGTAAGGTATTTTCACAATACCTTTCAATGTTATTTTAAATACCACACTCAACATGGGCCCGACTCCGGCTTACGTCCCTTCGAAGGAAAGTTGTGCTAATAATTTTTATCACTAAAAACATTCCGTCGACCAAGGCTGGGTCTAAACACAAGAACATCGGGTCCTGAGGTAAGCACTTAATCACCCACCAAAGTTGACTTAAACATATAGCGAATAAAACCCAATACAAGAAAATTTAAAGATAATGAAAAGTAACAGTTTTATAAAAACTTGCATTAATTGAAAAATAACCAATTAAATTACTCTAAATCTAACTTTACGGGAAGAAATATAACTAAATAAAATATATGAAACTATACTTTTGGACAAACCTAGTTTTTGTAAACGGTCCTTATTTCATCCTAAATGAGTGATACATTCGTTGAATAAATTACAGTACCGGTAACTCATAAATGACATTATGATCATTTAAAATCGATCATAATTTTTCATTTAATCGCTTAAAAATGTGCCTTATTACTTTAATTAAGTGTATTAAAAGCTGAAATTTTGAGGGAATAGAGAGGTCCAAGCCTCACCCTTACCCTTATTCCCCCCTCCCTGTTCCCAGGCATAGCCACGGGAATGACACACATGTATTATAAAGGTCTTGATGCTTCCAAAACTATTTATTAATCTTTAATTTTGACTATATTGAAACGCTTGAAAATCAGAAAAGTGCTTCAAGGCTAGAGGAGAAAAAAAAATAGTGTAAAATTTTTAAGAGAAAATGTTATTTTATGTGTTTGTTTATAAGTTTATATTAAAATTAAAGACCTGAAGATGTATATTTAAGTAAATTAAGTTTGTAAATTGTAATCAATTATGTAATTTGATTTTTATATCTTAAATAAAATATAATTGAAAAATATATTATTTTTATTATTTGATAGGTATTGATATTATCTGTGAAAGTTAGAGATATCATAAATGGACATGAATAAATTTAATTATTTTAATATTTTTTTAACTCTCCTTCTTAGCAGAATCCTAGTTATGAGTGTTAGGTTTCGAAACGTCATTCTCTATTAAGTTATGAAATAGTTTGATATTTAATAAATTATAACTACAAATGTACAGTGAAATAAAAAGGTTGTATTTAGTTTCAATATGATTTTGTGACATTTAAATATTTCTGTACATCATAATGTTCGCTGATAAAAAAAATACCCTGAGGCTATTGTTTAGCCGTATAATTTGCTGTAGGAATTCCAAAGAAGGATGAAACTCCTACAGCGAGATATGTTTATGTGTGGGATCGGCAAACCTATGGTTGGAAATCTTGTCTCGCGGCATTATGGTGGGAGATATTCTCAAGTGTGGGTAAGAGTTATTCTCAAGTGTGGGTGGGAGATATTCTCAAGTGAGAGTGGGAGTTATTCTCAAGTGTGGGTGGGAGTTATTCTCAAAGTGTGGGTGGGAGTTATTCTCAAGTGTGGGTGGGAGATATTCTCAAGTGTGGGTGGGAGTTATTCTCAAGTGTGGGTGGGAGTTATTCTCAAGTGTGGGTGGGAGATATTCTCAAGTGAGAGTGGGAGTTATTCTCAAGTGTGGGTGGGAGTTATTCTCAAGTGTGGGTGGGAGTTATTCTCAAGTGTGGGTGGGAGTTGTTTTCAAGTGTGGGTGAGTTATTCTCAAGTGTGGGTGAGTGTCTATCCCACACGTATATTATTTATTTTAACGGTACTTCACCAGAAACACGAATCTTCTATATATGTGGTTTATGGTTGGAACATTTTTTTGTGTGACTTTGAGAATTAAATTAATGTAAATTTAAGGTAGTGAACTGAATATCTGTTAAATATAAATAATCCATTACACGATCATCGATTAAATTTGGGTGATAATGATCAATTACTATACCGTATTTAAATTGCTAACACGAAGAAATATCGTGTTACAGCTTTCCGAAAGTTTTTTTCTTAATGAGACGCAGCTGTATTTTTACAAGGCTTTCTGTTCACTTGATATATTTTCTGTTATAATTTTGGCGATTATGTTCCAGTCTGGTTGTTACCGAGTCTGAGACTACTTAAACTCTTCAGAAATGTTGAACTCGCAGACTTTATACTCATTTCTTTCCTCTTCGCTCTGTGGCTAAGAGCTTCTTAAAGTAGGAACAAAGTGTGAGAGTAAAGAAGAAAAATGAAAATAAGTTAAGAGTATAAAATACCACATCTTAGAATTTGTAAGGAATACAGCGTAAAATTAAAGTGTTACAGAGAGTAGCACAGCTATTATTTATTTTATATAGATTATTATTAGTATCTAAGCATTTTATTTACCGAGAGTTAAACAATAATTAAGGAATTCATCTCATACCAAATAAAGTAAGACGCCCCTCATATAAATGACGACACTTGCATACTGTTTATATATAACCTAAGAATAAAATTGTAAGAACTGCATCGGTGGCCACGTGGTCTAACGTGCTACTCTCGCAGTAGACTAGACAGCCGATAACGGGAAGATCGAGGTTCGAATTTAGGTCAGCTGTATTGAAGGTGGTTTTTCCTAAATGGTTTTTAACTCTTCCACCAAGCAAATGCGAGTAGTTTTTCTCTAAATATTACCTTCCTAATCTCGAAAACCAATAGCGTAATTAGTACATAAGCGTATAACCCAAACGGGCAGTAAGACGCGATGCTAAAAAAAAATTAAGCAATGTAATAACTTAACTTTAACACCCCACTCCCCCCTCAGAAATAAACACACGATATTTTACCAAACTTTTTTATTTTCAAAATATTATTTCAATTGATAGATTTTATTTAATTTGCTATTGTATTTTTATCACGTCTAACAAAATTAATCCTATGCTATTTATATTACTTGACTACCGAGGAGGTTCTACAAAATGGACTTATCACCTAGCTTTGTCTGTGAGGAGACTTGAGGGAAATCTCGACTTTTTTTTCGATAAGTGTTTATTTTTATTTTATTGAGATGAGCAAAGAAGACTTAAAATTTACCAAACCAAAGTCAACATCTTAAGATTTTATAAAGCTATAATCTTTATTATTATTATTATTAGCACCGAGTCTTACTACCCGTTCGGGTTATACGCACTTACGCTAATGTGTAATGATAGGGTGATTTTGAGATGAAATGAAGGACCTACAGTTTAACGTGGAATCCGAACCACGGTAGAGATCTGGCATTCCTCACATTCACAAGATGTCTTGTCAGAGGTGAAGGAAGGGTTTGGTAATTAGATAAATCTGTGCCAGGACCGAGGATTGAACCCCGGCCACCAGCACAGAAGTCAGACACCTTACCCCTAGACCGCCAGGTCAACATAAAGCTATAATCAACATTATTATTATTATTTATTAATGATCTAGATGTTATATATTAAGACCACACAATTTACTTTCAATCATGTTGATGGCTTGGAATTCCATCACCTTTACTGACTCTCAGATTGGAAAATGTTCAACGCAAATGTTTCGCTGCTTGCTTTGATAAATTCGTTTTCCACCACTTTTAATATGATTACGATAGAATTCGAAACCTTTTAGAGCTCCAAACTCTCCTCTCGCAAGGACTCTATTAGGACGCCCTTTTGGTTTTTAACATTTTTAATGGTAGCATTTCTCACAAATCTGCCCTTGAACATGTGAGCATTATTGTTCCCCTCCATAATTCTTTAAATACTAAAATATTTTCGATCAGAAGCTCTTACAAACTCAGCCCTCTCGACCATTGTATAAGCAGCGTTAACTATAGATTTCAGGAATTTTATTTTTATCGTAAAAGAACCAAATTAGAAAGCTATTAAATCTGTTTATTGTAGTCGACTGTATCTAAAAATTATGTTTGTATTAATTTTTAATTGGCAAACCGTAATATGTCGTTATGTAGCTTAAGTGTTAGCCTGTTATAGATCTCGACTGTTGGCTAGCATTTTATTAAAGGAAAATAAAAAGGAAAAATTAAACTATTACTTTAATAATAAACATCTTGTGAATGTGGGGAATGCTAGGCCTCCACCGTGGTTTGGATTCCACGTTAAACTGTAGGTCCTCCATTTCATCTCAACAATCACCCTACCATCACACAATAGCGTAAGTGCGTATAACCCGAACGGGTAGTAAGACGCGGTGCTAATAATAACAATAATTTAATAATAAACTTAACATTTGATTTTTATCTTAAAAGTTAAACCATTAGAATTATTTAAGGTACACCTGTATAACTAAATACTTACTGTGTGTTTAGTGTGTACTATTCACAAAAATATAATTACATCCATTGTAATGGCTTTATGTATTTTTATTTTACATTTACTTAGTATTAAATTGATTTCCTTCTAATTTATTGTACACAAAGGAAATGTATTTATTAATTTTCAAGCCTTGTGATCTGGATGTTTTCAGTTCAATTTGAGGTTTCGATTGTTGACTATCAGTTTAGTAAAGGAAAATTAAAAATTTAAATAATTTTTATCAATTATACAATAAGAAATACATAAGTTCTGGTTGTGAATAGTTATATTCATTATTTTTGAACAATCAATATCTTTCTCTTTATTAGATATTAACATTTTATAACTGAAAAATATTTATAGATAAATCTACTTTTATTGTAAGACCGACCCACGTATAAAATTGTTTCACATCTTATGTATATATTTATTATTTCAGACCTTGTGAGTAAATATATATATATATATATATATATATATATATATATATTCCCCATTTCTTATAACATAAATATATCTAGTTTCAGGTCTTATATACTTGGTTTGGCTATTAAATAACCGGACAGATGCTCTAAAAACCTGGTTAACAGTCTGACCTTCAGGTACCCAATCAATGTGAACAATCCCTCATATATAAAAAACTATCATCATTGCTTTGAATTTGGACTTGCTCATCCGTACTTTCTTTTGTCTCGGTGAAATGGAAGTCTTCCAATGCATGGATTGGCGCTTAGTTTCAGGGCCAAACTGAAAAAAAAAACACGATTCATCACAAGTTATCAAAATTTCTAAAAAATTTGTATAATTTCGATGTTATGAAGGATGTCAGCACAAATGTTCATTCAAGTTTCCCTTTGCTAAGGAGTGTGCAGTTTGGGCACCATTTTAGAGAAAATCTTTTTCCGTGTGTAAATTTTCATGTAAAATTTGTAGAACAGTTTCATTATCGATATTAACTAAGTCAACAATTGCTCGAATGCTCAGACGTAGATTTTTTTTCGAACAATTTCACTAACTTTTTCAATATTAGCATCTGTTTTTTATGTGCTAGGACGGCCGTGGCACGGATCGTCTTCGATCTGTTTCCTCCCCTCCTTACATTTTTAAACCAATCGAACACCTTAGGAACAAGATAAACACTGATCACCATAAACTTCCTTTAACAAATTGTAAGTTTCTGTAGCGGATGTCCCAAGTTTTACAAGAAACTTCAACGTTGACACGCTGCTCACCTTTTACACTCAACATTTATTTCTGATGGAGCTCAGGTACACGGTCCACATCGAACAAAGGCTACGGCTCAACTGTCGGTCACATGACATTGAAATTCGGAAGGTTGAGGGAGAAAAGAACATAGATCAATATCTGACCCTGCTGGTTATTGCTGATACCTCAGGTAAGTGGCAAACACATGAGTCAGGTTATTTAGTAACCACACCTCGTGTGTATATATATATATATATATATATATATATATATATTCATTCCACGTCTAATATATACATATATATCTATAAGACGTGAAATAATATACATACATATACGTATTTATGTAATAAATTATATTAGTAAGTGTGTACATTTCTAATATTGACATTTTGTAAGAAAAAGCCTATAACCAATGTAACATGCGTGCCCATTTCTAAAAATATGTATTTAGAATTATCATAATAAAATAATTAAATAAGTCATTTTTTAACGCCAGTTAGAAATATTCCAAAATATAAGTGCCACGATTCTGTCAATTTTGCAGTAAATTGAACCAATAGTTTAAGCTCGCACTCAGTAGCTTTACTCTCTCACCCATAAATACCTCACCTAAAGGCTTACCAGGGATCTAAGCTTTAGAAAACAAAACTTGTGGCGTTTGCTTTGTTGGTTTGTTCATGGCCTCCTAAATCTCTCCGGGGAAATATTGGTCTAGGAACAGCTGCTTCCTCTGCAGGACTTACTTTATATTGCGGCAGCCTTGAGTCACATTTCCTCGGCCAAGACACACGGAGGATAAGATAGGGGGGGGGGGCTAATAGTCTTTCACTACTCCCTAAAGATGAGCGCGTGTTTGGGCTTAACCTCACTCACTATTTATTGCGTTTTATTAACAAACCCGTTTGTAGACTGGTTGAAAGTGATTGTAAAGGAACGTAAGTTAAGATCCTTTTATTTTTTAGTAGTTTTTATGGCAAAGTACTTGGTTTTAGCCAATAGATAAAATATTGATTCGTTAGATACACATAGTTACAGGGCCATGCCGTGCTATGATACAGAGAGGCGGCCGCATCAGGCGGCGGAATAAGCAGCGAAATCAAAGAACCATCCAATAATTAAAAATCTTTACGCAAAGCTTTTCTATAATGGTCTATGTTATTCCGATATTGATGTTTATGATTTATCGCACGCCTCTGCCTTAGCACTTTTGGTAACCTTTTGATTTCAGTTTCTGGTGCAGGTACATCGTTGGCGAGCACTCGCCAGTAAAACTTTGATCTGACAACGTGAAACTATTATTTTTGTTTGTAATACACCGCGCGGCCGCTCCTAAAAGGTGAGGCGGCAATTATCATAAAAGACAATTGCATGTGTTACCTGTTGATAGTTCTGCTTTGAGCTTACAATTATTTGATTTTAATGTTAGTTTGTCTCGAGAAGTGGCAGGTGGCTGTGTATTTATACTGATTCAGTTTTTGTGTTTAAAAAGTAGATCAGGTAAAAGAATTATTGTTTTTACAGCAATTTTAGTTACTTATTATCATTAAAATGATCAAGTTATGACAATAGAAACTCGAAATTAAAAAGTAGCATTTGCATGGACTGGGTGTATCTCAGGTGCGGAATGTGTCTGTGTGGGAGAGAGAGAGTTATTTAGGTAATATTGGGCTACATTTGTGTTCTGTGTGTGATACAGAGAGAGTTGCTTAGGAAATATTTGCATTCACCTACTTTTGTGTTAGTTATTTATTGCTCTATTTTACCAAATTCATATACGTTGAACTGGAGACAATACATTAACAAGTTAAATAAAGGCATATGTCAAAACGGCTGCTAGTTGTCAATTTGACAGATATTCGTTACCTATTTATTATGTTCTGTTACCTACAAATCTTAATAGCTTTGCAACTCATTTCTATTGTTATTTTATCTACCTTATTTTAATAGCATGATAAGCATCATAATATTTAATCATTTTCAATGATCCCCCAATTCCCGGTTGCATCAATGTGAAGGACTGTTGTAGCTCTGAGAATTTTAATAACCTTCCTTGTCTCTGTAACTAGTGGGTAAAAAAGTTTTTCACAATTAAAATTAATAAAACACTACTTAAGAAGTTCAATAAGCCAAACAAAACTCAGAAATCTGTCATTAATTTCTATTGAACCTACAAATAATACAAATAGTGCTTTTTCAAATAAAATTTCTCTTGGTTAATTGAAGAGACCGTAATTACTTACTTAAAGATATATTCTGAGAATTGAAAAATGACACCTGGACACGGGAATCGAACCCGGGACCTTTGGCGTAGTACGCCAATGCCCTTACAACTGAGCTATCCAGGAATCTTGCAGCGTCATTCTTCACTCATAGTTTAAGGCAGAGTCTATGATGAATGTGTGGAAATCATCAGGATGATTCTTGGATAGCTCCGTGGTTAGAGCATTGGTGTATTAGGTCAAAGGTCTCGGGTTCGATTCCCGTGTCCAGGTGTCATTTTTCAATTTTCAGAATATGATATCTAGATGGAGAACTCCTCACTAAAAAGCTTCGGCTATTTGATCCTTACTTAAAGATAGTTCACTAGACATGATTGGATAAAAAATATAGTTTCCTCTTGATCTTCTATAGTCAACATATTTGGTAAAAGGAATGGCTCGGACTTTTTTACATAAAAATAGTTCACATGATCATATCTGATAAAATTTAAGAAATTTAATCGGTGTATCTAGCATTTCAACACTACAAAATTGCCAGAGACCCTTAACAAACAATCAAAATAGCTCCAAAAATATTGATTTTTTATATAAAACTCCCTTTGTTAAAAGTAAAGGCTTAGAGAAAGTTCACTTGATATGATTGGATAAAAAATATAGCGCTCTTTTTCTCTTATATATTCAACATATATATGGTAAAAGGAAGGGCTCGAACATACTTAAATTGAAGTAGTTTACACTAGCTGAATGCACATTCTTCGCACGTGATAGTGTGTTATTATTTATTTTTGAATGAAAATGGGGCATTTTTGTTTGAACCTTAATGGCATGGTTCTTAGCGCTACCCGAGAAACACCGCGGGGAGGTTACCATGCATTATTTCTCGACTCGATGACATCGTAATGTCGATGAAATTGAATTAAACGACGAGTCACAGGCTTGTACGTGAACCGAGCGACGGTGTTTGGGCGAATGAACGTGTTATCAGCTGAGCGAGGCTGGACAGATCCTCCCCCCTCCCGCCACTCCCCAACACCCCGCACGCTTCCGGGCCGGGCCCTCTCACTAACTCAAACACTACAACATTCAGCAAAATATAAACTACAGAATTCTACCGTCTCTTTGAGTTGCATATTAAAACCTAATTACATATGTTAATTAATTGTCTATATTAATTTTTTTTTTCCACTGATTAGAAGCATCTACGGGGTTAAAAATAATTGTTATATTTTTTCGAAGTCATTAGTATAACAAACTTGCCGGATTATTACCTTCTAAAAGCTTAAAAAGTGTTTATAAAGCAATATGTTGATTAGCGTAGCTACCCCGATTTCACCTCCTTAATCACAAAACATCGGAATGAAACATCTTTATTTTTTCTAATTAATCTATAAGGAACACCTGTACCAAATTTCAGCCATCTATATACGTTGTAAATGTGAGACTTAGTCATGAGTGAGTGAGTCAGTCAGGGCTTTCGCTTTTATATATAGAGATAAATTTAAACCAACGAAATGTGTTTTGTCATTAAAACTTAAAAAAAAGCTTATTCCTAATTTTTTATGAATCTGAAAATAAAAATAAATTAAATTTTAGAAATGATCTGACGGATACAAAATGGCTGTATATCTATAATTTTGCGTAAGTGTGGATCTAATCATCAGGAAAAATTGCTAGGACTAATCAATTTCTTATTTTATTACAAGTAAAATTATTTTGGAGTGTGCGCACCTTCATTCCAATTTCTATTCTCATAAAAAATTCACAAATCTGTAAAATAAAATCCATGCCATGTCTGTTTTTCTTTCCAAAGGTTTTTTTTTTTCAGGCTTCCCGGTGCGATGGAAGGTTGAAATTCGACATCAAGCTTCCTGGGAATGATATGAAAAATACTAAACCTGGAAAACTCGCAAAGCAGCTGAATCTCTGGCCTCAAAAATTCCCTATGCTTACCTTATGGGCCAAAAAATCAAGTTTGTTCCATCGCACTGAAATTCGATTTCCAGGTGTTAATAATAGTTCTTAGAACAGCCACGTCGTAAAGTTTTTGGAATTCCAATCGGCTGTCCCTAAATCAATACCCAAATAGAATTTAAAAAGTTCGAAAATTGTTTATTTTATATTAAATTTTCAAGAAATTTTATATCTGGGGGTTCTCAAGACCGGTACACAATATTCCGTGATTGGTTTCTCGAAATTCAAATAAACTGATCATCTCGTTGTACACAATTGTAATATCGGCGCATGGAAAGGAGGCACATATAATTTAAAAAAACCTTTAAAGGAGGTAGAAAACTAAATTTGCCAGGAACGTAAAGGGAACACCACAAATAACAAAATTAGTGTTAAATATTTCATCTTTATAAGTGGAGGTTGGTGAAATGTTAAGAAAGGTGTAGGGGGTTGCAAATGCCCAAAACTAAAAGAATAAACTACTTATCAGTATGGTAAAATATTGAAATTTTCCGGGAAAGTGTAAATACCACCCAAATCGTAATGAAAGTCTGAACATTCTTAAATTTAAAATTGAAGGGTTCTAAAATAGAAAGAGGTTTCCCAAAAAATGTTCAACAATAAAAAAACATTTTTGGTAGGTAGCCTACAGTATGGTAGAAAAGTGATATATTTTTCTAAATACAAGTGTCAAACTCAAATAACTAAAAAAGGTGGAACATTATTTAAAGCTTAAAATCGGGGTATGAAAAATGGTCACGAATGGAAATTTCCAAAATTAAAACTATCAAATATTTGTTGGTGAGGTAAAAAATTGGAATTTGGTGAGATAGTAAAGATAGCATACAAAAAGATTCGAATTTTAAAATTATGAAATTACAAAATGGGAGTGTCTTTTGGAGGTAGTTAAATTGGGAATGAGAAGAAATTTTCAAAATTAAAAAAAAAGTTTAGTCCCTATGATATAAAATATAATTTTTTGCAATATTTATAAAGGTATGAAAGATTTTTTATTTTAAAATTAGGATCTGGGTTAAAGGAAAGCCAACAGTTTCAAAAATTAATATAAAACATGTTTTAAGTGTGCTATAAAATGTAAATACTTACAGGCCATTAGGAAGATTTTCCCAAATAAACAAAAATAAATAATAATGAAAGTTGAACTTTCGAAACTGGTTCCAAGAAATTGAGTCCCAAAATTTTCCAAGCCAATATAACAAAAAAATCTCACTGTGGAATAAAATTAAAATTTTGGATATACGTAAATATACCTTCCCAGATAACTGAATGATTTATGAATAAATAGAATTGAAATATTGAAAAACAGGACATGTAGGAGCTCGCAATTGATACAACTCATGTGGTGTGGCTGGAAATCTAAATTATTCAGGCATATAACCAAATGAGTATTGAAATTTCAAAAAGGGAATATAGGAACCGTAATGGGTTGAGTTGGTGGAGCGGTAGCTTGACATTTATCCAAAAATATTTATTTTAGTGCAGAAGAAAATTATACGTGGAAAATTGGTAAAAAGATAACTTCAGATAATATGAGATTTGAAAGGTTTGGAAATTAAAAACAAGGGTCCAGAAAATTGATTAAAAGTGGGTTGAGGAGACCAAACTACTAAGCCAATAGAAACAAATATATGGTAGACAGTGTCAATTTCGTGGAGGCGCCCGAAAAACTTTATTATACAAAAAATAAATAGGATTTATCTCAAAGGGGATCCATAGCGCTTCTATTTATTACATAGCTATATTTCAAATCAAGAGCTATCGTTAATACAGGAGAAACCAAATAATGAAAATAAACAACTTCTAATTGCATAGCATGCTGCTAATTAATTCCATATATCTCAATATTAGTATATTATTTCATTTCATTATTTTATAGTCATCTTAAATGTATAATAAAGCTATTTTATTATTGTCAATGATCACAAGCTCCCTGGGGAAGACAGGCTTAAATAATAATAAACTAGATTAATAAAATTATTCCCAAATAGCAATTAAGAGATTCATAAAAAAAACTATTTTTAGAATAAAGTACATCAAACAGTTTAAAAAAATTACTGAACCCGTTTGTCCTTGATTATTAAAATAAATTATTTATTTAGATTTATCTTCAGATAAAGGGTAACTATTTAATTTTGTATGGAAATATTTTTTTTGAAAATTCTTTATCTTTAGAATCCAGTTTACTAATTTTGATAATTTGAAATATACTTTTAATATATTTGGGAACTAAATATTTCTTATCTTCCTGCAAGTTGAGTTAATAAGGCCAAAGGTCAAATTTAATGTATATATATATATATATATANATATATATATATATATATATATAGTAATTATATATATATATAATTACTTTACATTTTCGGTAAATTTTAAAATAAAGATTTTCCTCCCTAGTAACGGAAAAAACAACTTGGCTAACAATACAATCAAATCAAGCTCACTAATCCAAAATATTTTTAAAATTCAAAAATAAAAGTTTTGAAATGTCATAATTTATTTTTATTGTACAAAAATCTTAGCTATTTTTTTCTATAAATTCCTTAAAATTCGTGAGTGAGTAAAAATAAGTTAAATAGATTATACGATCAAATTTTTGCCTTCTTGGTCACTGTTGTCAAATGTTTTTATTTTACTGTAATTTGAATAGAGTTATTAAAAAATATATTCTCTTTCTTGAATTAATAATTATAAAAGATATTGAGATTTTTAAACAATAGAGTATGAGTTGACCATATGTTATTATCAAAATGAAAAACAATTTTTTAAAGCATCCAATATCCAACTTTATGTTATATTATGTATGCCTATTCAAAACACACACACAGATAATAAAACTCAACAAACTCGACCACTAAAAAGTTGAGGAAATTCTCTCCTCCAAATATCACGATCAAAGTTAGAGGCCCGCTGTGTTTTGGGTCAATTTCTCTCTTCCTTTAAAACATCATTTCACAGAAAACGTTACAACCTTTAACAGAGCAGAAATTCCACCGTAGACCTGAAACCTTTTACGGAGTTGTTGGCCCGAAGCGGTGAATGAGAGTGACCCTGAGGATAAGTTTAGTGAACTGCGAGTTCTCTGATGTACTCAAGAGAAGGCATTCTATTATTCAAATCTCTCTCCTTCTCATGACTTGTTCGAATTAAAAATAGAGGGGCACATTAGGGAACTCTTTCCCTCTGCACCAAATACAGGTAATGATGATGGTAGCGGGGGATGATGCGGTTTAGGGAGGAGAGGGGGGGCGTTTAAACAGGAAGAGATGAAAACGCGGCACACATGATGAAAGTAGTCAGATGACCATACAAGAAATAAAAGCGGAACTAATGAACGAAAACGTGTGGAGAGTAGAGCGAGAAAGTAGATTAGCAACTACAAGATACGAAAACAAAGGCGAACGAGAGAGAAAGAGAGATCTCGAATGATAAATGGAGCTAATCATGTGCTTGAAAACGTTTTGAGACCTTTGAAAGAGATAAATAACCAGATAGTGAGTTGTAGTGAACTATAAGTTGAAAGTTTTGAAATGTCACCCGAACGAGTGGGCATGCAGATTAGACGTCAAGCTGGAGACGGTTAGGTCAAGTTAGTAATCCAGTCCAGGTTTTATAATTAAATTATTTTTTTTTATGATTTACCACGAAAATTTTGCTACTTTTCCTCTAAATTCTGGCATTCATTAGTACAATTAAAATTCACATATCATGAACGGGTAATATAACGGGATGTGAAATAAATTATTAAATGTCACATCAATTTGGAGTGGATTTTAATAATTAAAGTCTGATTAACGTGACTAGATTTTTTTATTATAGTCATATTAAATAAAAACCACTAAATACAAAATGTCAAAAGGTATGATATAAGTTTATGACAAAGAGCAAAGTCCATACTGTAAATAAAATTATAGTTTGGTTTATATTGTGCGGTCTCGGCAGAGATTTATCTGATTGCCAAACGCTTCCTTCACCGTTGACAAGACGTGTATTAATCACAGCTTGTGAGTGTGTGGAATGCCAGGCCTCCACCGTGGTTCAGATTCCACGTTAAACTATTAGACGTAGTGTTAATAATACTAATAATAAATTGTTCACTTTTGATCTATACCCACTTCCGTTGCTGCATGGTCCTTGGCGCTACTTTTACTATGGACTAGACTGACAATGACAGGGAAATCGATGTTTGAACCTCGGTGGGATGTACTGAGGGTAGTTTTTCCAAAAATTGTTTTCCTTTATCCTTTTACACAAATGTGGGTACACTTCCCATACATATAGCCTTCCTCATCCCTAAAAACAGGTTAATTAGTACATAAGCGAAGAACCAGAACGAGTAGTAAGAAGTGGTGCTAAAATAATATATATCACAGCCCATAATATGAGGCCGAAAATACATAAATGTCAGATGGAAGCGATATCGAGTAAAATTTTTCACATTGGTAAATTTTATTTAAAAAAATATTCTTTTTGTACCAATAAATCAAATCAGTAGCCATGGTTATTTTCATTTTCTACGAATAACAATTTCAACAGTTCTTGAATATCTGTCATGAGCATCACGAGATTAAATTATAAATTTTTAAATAAATAGAAAAATGTTATAAGCAAGTCCCACCATACTTAATACAGATATATTCAACAACTGTTGAAATAAAACTCTATGTATAAAATTAAACTAAACATAGCTACTGAAACATTTTTTAAGTATAAAAATATTGTTATTATATTTCTAACTCACTTTCTTACATGCCTCGTATTAATCTTCAACGATGATTTTTTTAAGTACAGTATATATTTATTTTCTTATTATTATTATTATTAGCACCGCGTCTTACTACCCGTTCGGGTTATACGCACTTACGCTAATGTGTAATGATAGGGTGATTGAGAGATGAAATGAAGGACCAACAATTTAACGTGGAATCCGAACCACGGCGGAGTCCTGGCATTCCCCACATTAGCAAGATGTCTTGTCAGAGGTGAAGGAAGGGATTGGTAATCAGATAAATCTGTGCCGGGACCGAGGATTGAACCCCGGCCGCCAAGCATAGAAGTCTGACACCTTACCCCTAGACCACCAGGTCACCCTTATTTTCTTATTTTTCCTGGATATAAAATTAAGATTGTTAAATAAGTTCTCGGACGCAATTTTAAATTTAATGCGGCGACTGTTTCTCCTAGATAAGTCAGGCCAAACATATATTTGTTAACTCAAGTGAAGCATTTACTCGGAAAAGGCTCTGTATGATAGATAACGTGGTGCCAACTATTGAACTAAAAACTCCAGTACCCAGATTAACGTGTTATTGAGGTTAGTGGGTGAGTCTGTACAGTGAAAATTATTTTACAGGGTTAAGCCGTAAATATATGTTATCATTTTAGAAATAATTTCCTTTAAAGGTAATTATTTTGAAATGTAAATTTATATAATTTTAAATATATTAAATAATATTATAATAATGTTCGTAATATCTTAGGACCGATATTATGACTACCGGATAAATATTGCTATCGGGAGGTTAGTCTTAGCAACTAGATAAAGGTTATCAGCCACTTTAATATTTTACGCGTATTATGAACTGAATTTATCTGCCGGATAGCCATCTGTAGGATATATATTTTTTAATGTATAAAACGCAAGGTTGGTACTGTTTTTACTGGTGCGTGCATGCGTATAAACACTGCTGCTACCACTAAAATCTGGCTAGTGGCTACCACGCTCAACATTTGTTAAATAATTCTGGTTAAACAAATACGAGGAAACAGATGGTGTCATGTTGGAGCAGAAGCTAAGATGTCTTGATAGTACTAATTTCGGTGTATGCCAAAATGTAGTTAAGAGTTAGGTACAACGTTTACAAAATGTCATTTAATTTACTCACATTTAAATAATTTGTTCTTATATAACTATAACTCTACAAATAGCTTGTCAGTTTTTATAAAAGCGTGAATTAAATTTTCTTACTTTATCAGCGTATAACCCGAAGGATAGTAGGACGTGTTGCTTAATATTATTATTCTTACTTTATACATAGTTAGAGCCTAGGATTGTGCCTACTAAATACGTGATCCAAGATTTTAACCTAAAAATGATTCTGATAAGCTAAACCTCATGAAAAACAATGAGTCATTATGGCATCGCCCATTTTAAATTCAAGATAAAAGTTATCAGGTACGTAAACCTTTCGATAAAAATGAGATGGATATATACATTTTATATAGCAGATAAACGTTATCTGGCAGTCATAATACGCACTTTTAACTTAAAGGCCAGATAAATATTTATCCAGGAGTCATAAGACCGGCCCGAGTGCAGTATCTATATATACAGTCAGTACCGTAGGTCATTTTATGAGGAGTTTCTTTGTGTTTATTGAGTTTTAACTTACTATTTATTATTAAATTAATTTTGTCATTTCGCTGTTTAATATTTTTTAATTAATTAAATATATAGATCGACTATCAAGTACACACTGATTGAACTAATTATCAATGTATATAGATTAGTCCAATGAAATTGATACATATTTTTTACAAGACAGCATTGGTATAGTATCTAGAATTTTAAATACAAGCAGTGTTCTTCAAATTGTGCTCTCCCTCCCTCAAAGATTTGATTCGAATCCGGTCTCGGTCAGAGAATTTGTGTTTGTGTGTTGTGGTTGCTGGTGGGCTACGAGTGAGTTAGAACTAGTCAGGAACGTGTAGTTAGCTAGTGTCACCAGAATGTAAATGTGATTTTTTTAAACAGGTTGATGGTCAAATAAAACATTTAAAAATTATAAACTCCACTTTATTTTTAAAATATTCTTTAAACAATTACACCTGGACAAGGCAATCGAACCCGGTGACTCTAGATTAATAACCCAATGCTCTTTCCACTGAGCTATCTAGGTGTCATCTCATTTCTAGAGTCATTCTTCACTCATATTTTAAATCCTGTATAGCTCAGCGTTAAGAGCATTGGCGTACTAAGTCAAAGGTACCGGGTTAAATCCCATGTAAAGGTATAATTTTTCAACTTGAGGAATATGATATTTAGATGAGACTATTTCCTTACTTAACAATTATAATATGTTGTATATTTAATTCATTATAGTCTTTTTTTTATTCTTTTCAAAATTATAAAAACATAACTTTAAAATTAGCAAATGTTACAAATAAATGGATATATCATAGAATGTATACGTAATTATGTGACGGTATCTACAGCAAGTAAACACACAACACTGTTTAAAATTTTCTGGGAAAATCAACAATTACCGTGACACGCTTTGATGGTCGAATAGTCTAGTATGTCCTCACTATATCAAGAGACTGGATGCAAATGAGGGTGATATCGGGGTTAGATTACTGGTCGGGTATATTGAATGGGTTGGTAAATATATTAAATATTTTCTTCTCCCTCCACGCAAATGTGGATACACTTCCGTTAAATCCAGATTTACACATCCATGATACATTGTCGTTAGTCGTGCGTGTAGCTCTAACCAGTAATAGGATGCGGTGATAAAATATAAAAAATATAAAAATCTGTTAGTCAAATTTAAGAAATTCCAGAGATAAAAAAACATACTAAATTCTAAAAAGAAAGAAATATTATTGTCGATATATATACGAGTTAAACATAGTTTGTAATTATAAAACCGAATCGATGTCTTGACAAATTTTACTGACAGCTTCTCTCTGCATATGATAGATTTTCTTATAAGTTTGGTTCAAGTTTTTAACCCTCCCTAGAATCTTCCTGTTTTCATTTCTTTATCTGTTGCTTCAAGTTTAGAACAAACTTTGCCTACAACGTATTTTACATAGACCTTGCACGAAAAGAAAACCAACACGATCGCAAACTTATGGATTTACATAATGTCTTCGGGCCACGAAAATACTTAAAAGTTTTAGGTTGTAAACGACAACATAAAAATTCACAGTTCTATGAGGTTTTATGGAATTTTGAAACCGCATAGTTATAAAATGAAATTTATTGATAGTTTTAACATGAAAGTTTTAGCAGACAAAACATAACGAAAAGTTAATAGCTTCTTATTCATTTTTGATTATACATTCTCTAAAAGGCTTTCACTATACTACACTTTATTCTATAAAATGGTAAATTCATTTTAGAGTGAGTCCTAAAATATGTAGATTTTAAAATTTTTAAATGTTCCCAGTTTCAAATGTATTATAATTGGTTCAAAATTCAAATAAGATATATATTTACTATTGAGCTTTATCTTTGAATAAATATATAAACAAATATGTATGTCTTTATCCATAAAAATCTTCCACAGTCCGACAAAATACGGAAACGTGATATTTAGATAGAAGTGTTAGCGATTATTTAAAGTGATAAAAATATGTTTACAGATCCTTGATTTATCACGCCAACAATCAAATTATTATCTAGGATCATCCCCTAATTAGGGTAACTTTACCATCATTATATAAGTGAAATTCTGAATGTACGTACTTGTAGCAGATTTTAATACATTGTTAAATGTTATACCAAAGCACAGGTCAAACCAGGTTTACAATTATAGTTTAAATAAAATAAGGTATGATAATATAATATACCCATAGCTAAAACATATTGTCTAATTAATTATTATTTAACAACATTTATGTACATATATCCGTGATTCTCGACTTCCCCGTTCAGGATATCCTCATAGATACAATTAGGGCGTAGGGGTTGAATTAATAAGTGTATCCGCATTTGTACGAGGGCAGCTAGGGAAAATCCGTTTATTTAATTTGGCTGGCAAACAAAACCAAACAAAATATACACATTTTTTCCTTATTCGCATCGAAACGGATTAATTTACATAAATATTTAAATGAAATATTAATATTGTCAATATATTATATTAATATTAATAAATACTCATATTATATTTACTATCAATATTATATATATTTAATTCCTTACAACTCATATACAAATATAGTTATTATTAAATTTCAGAGCCCCATACATTAATTATTTTTACCTTACTATGGTACGTAAAAATCATAAAATAACAAGTTTTACCCCTTATAGCTCGTGAACTGTAATGAAGTGAGAGAATTAGTATTTACAGCTTATAATTATACACTTGTTATAGCTGTGCGATAAAATGTTGATGGTCGAATGAATGACCTTAAGAGTAGTATACTGAATACATTTTGAAAATTTTCTTCCAAGCTATATTGCATAATATGAGAAAGTTGGTGTGATGTGCCGTACCATAGATATTTGTTAAAAAATACAATGTAAAAATACCCCCCAAATTAAGGGATTTATTAAAATTATTATTAATTAAACATCTTATTGAAGGAAACTCTTCTTGCGTTTGTAAACAAATACCTCAAATTGTGACCAATCCCTTTTTTTTACTATCCACAACTCTTCCTTTCCGTGTTTTTAACGTCTCTTTCTGCCGACCTACTAGCTTCTCCATTACGGCCACATTTGGTATATCTCTTTTAAGATTCTTCTCGCTCTTGTTTTCGCCCGTCATATCCCCCTCTTCCCCCCCCGCCCTACACCCATTGCCCAATCCTGGTCGACTCTCAGACTGCGGTAAGAATTATTTGGAATGTCTGCCGCAGGAAGATGCTGTAGACGCACTGCCGTGGTTTTCTGCCAGGAGCACGGGAGAGGAACGTGACGAAATCTCTCATCGTGATGACCTCATAATATGTGCCCGACAGGAAATAGTATGTCGGAGGTTAGGGATGAAAGGAGATATCATGGAACGACTCGTAACTGGCTAGAAACGAAATAAAATCTAGAGTATTGTTATTAATTACTAGGAGTACTGTAAACCGTAGACTCCATCCACATCCACCTTCTTATCATTAGTACAGTCTTACTAGTAGTTCTGTGAACAACAGACCTCGCTCCCTCCATGTTATTATCGTTACTACAGTCTTACTAGTAGTTCTGTGGACAGTAGACCTC
>CABFOV010000203.1:173227-187141 GCA_902141375.1 Timema poppense
GTATGTCATATATAGACCATAGTGCGTATGTTTATACACAGAACAGTATAGCAATAGCGACAGTACAGTATAGCAATAGCAATTGACGACGACGACGATGGGGAGGACGATCTCCGGGACCTTGCTCACAGTCCAACACATTATAATATAAGTCACTTCAATATCACAAGTGTGCAGTGATAACAAACATTTAACTGAAATATGTGCAAATAATTTACTGGTGTAATATAAATAAACCGTGTGTGAAATAACAGCCAACAACATTTCTCTTTCTTTAATAATATTAATACCGATTTAATTAGTGCTCGAACACGGGGCTATAGACAGCTGATTGAACGGTATCTTTTCCGTACAGTGATGATAGGCGCTCGATAACGGAGCTTTATACAACCTATATAGACATCACATCTTTTATCAGGGAATTAATCCGCAGTGAATCAATTGACACCCAAAGTAGGGTAATTGATCACATATTATTACAATTGACGCCCAAAGCGTGGCGCATTTATTCCGTATTGTTATACGTTTAAGAAAATGTATTTCACTTGTGACTTTACATGTAATTTAAGATACCAATACCCACATCATTAGGTACGGTGACAAAGGATATTGGTTGTCTGGTAACGGGAAGGTAAGGGTTTGTACCCAGACCGGGTACGTTGTAGTGTTGTTTTTTTTCCTCTAGCTATTTATCTTTCTTCCTTCACGCGAATAAGGGTACACTTCCTTAAATTCCCTCACTTTGATTCTTACCCCTAATATTCAGCTAGCCAGTACGCCAGTTGAGTCAATGTTAAATAGGGTTTGACAGTGATGTGGAGGTCCGGGTTTTAATCCCAAATGTCTTCTTCCTAAACGGTATCCCAATCTAGTGGTAATGTGAGTACATTTCTTCTAAACTTTACCCACTCTTATCTCCTTCTATTAATTATGATTAAAAAGTATTGTATGACCTAGACGAATAGCAGTATGCAGAGCAAAATAAATGCATGCACAAAAAAAACTAGGAATATTTGCAAGTGATTACGCTAATGACCGTTTTCAAACCATTTGTTCCAAAACCCCGTAGTATAATGAATCTTCCTCAAACAAGACTACCATAACATTCAAAACGATGGAACTTCGCTCCCCTTCGACATGTGTGGTTTGAGTGGACGCTTTGAAGAGGTAAAGGCAATACAGTGCTTCATTGATTACAGAAATGGCCTCATTACTGTAATAGATCTAGGTAATTGAACATGTGAACGGCTTCAATGTTACAAGTTTTGACCAAAAAAACATATTATATTATATAAACTAGAAAATCGTACATCCAAATTTGATGGGACCAAGTACATTCCGGTTCAATACAAATGATCCGTAACTGTATGATTTTTTCCCCTTGTTTTGAAAGATGTAAAAAACTGAATATACGCATTATATAATGTAAATAACATCTCTACAAGTAAATGCCATATTTCTAAGTAAAATCCGAAACTTGAAAAAAAAAACTTAATAATCTGACAAATCCATGGACACACAAATCATACTACCTCCAGTTTTGAAAAAGCTAAAAATTTGTAAAAATCAAAGGTAAAATACTTGGAGTCAAATCGGAAATATAAATGTGTATGTTAACTGTCAACATTTTTGTAATTGATACATCTTCGCATTTGCCGAAGCCTGATTTTTTTATTTTTCGAAGAGATGTCAAATTTTACAAACTATGGAAGCTTTTTCACGTTCCAGATTATATTTTCACTAGAACCCAACAAATACATTTTCTAACGATGGGTGTGTTCCTCCTCGTGTTGTTTGGGCACGTGTCGGTCGCTCCGTCCTCCCGAGACCACAAGAAGGGCGTGTGCCACAAACAGAACACGACACGCCACGGCGTGGTCACGTGGTAACAATGTAAATATTTGTCGTCTTCCATCAGTGCAGCTTCATTTCATCCCGCTAATGGATTCTAATTCAGCACACATGTGCGTCACGCACCCCTCATTTTGTTTTATTAGACAAAAAAAGTGCGAAGCGTGACGTGGGAACAGTTTTGTAATAGCAATGACCTATTTACATTTTATATTTTGAGCTAGAACATTTTTATAGACACTCTTTATTTTTGTATTTGTGTTCCTCCCCTCCAATGTATATTTTTCATTAATATAAATATGTATGAGATATTTGTTGCAGCCTTTTCGCAAATTTTGTCATTTATGTATCTTTATAATTTCAACTATATATTCTCAAACAGTGTGTAATTCAATTAATTCTAATTTAAAATTAGTTATTTTTAAAACATAATGTTAAAAAACTAAGCGTGCTAATCGATATATATTCATCAATCTACCTATGGTTGACACTTTATTTTATTACTAATTTGTCACTAGAGACCACCAGGAGCGCTAGTCGCAACGTCAGCTTGGTTTGGAAACATCAGTTTCGTCTCGCGTGAGTGCTGCTGGTGACATCGTGTGTATTGTCATTTTATAATGAGCTTGATTAGTACCAAAGTTTGTTCTACTCGATAATTTAAAAAAAAGTATTTGACAAACCAAACATGTCACAAACAAACAAAAAAAAACAATTTAGGGGGAGAATATATTATTCAACTAAGAACATAAGTTGCAATATTACATTTTATCCGCGGAAAAAACGCGGGAAATTAAATAGTCTAAGAAACATTCTATCAATTAAGAGTTTATAAAAAAACACTAAATGATATTCTTTATAAATTTGGTGAAGTGCACTGTACATGAAATGTGCGGCCTTATGGGGAGTCCGCGAAGTGACATGTGGCATTCCAATGCCAAACGTGTCTCCACCCTTGGCATATACTATGCATAGAAAAATAAGTTTACTATTAATAAACGCCAAACTAAAAGCCCGTTCAAAGTAACTAATTTTGATTTTTGTGGATACAAGAAACTTCAAATGTTAAAAAAAAAGACAAACGTAACCCTAAAAAATGTTCCAGTTTAATTTCCATCAGTAATGATGGGGCTGAATTTATTTTCGCGAGAACAAGTATATCGGTTTGGCAGATGTAAATGAACTTAGATAATTCACCTTCATCGGTGGACAAAATGTATAAATATCAGACTCGTTTGGCCTTATTTATTACGTGACAGAGAGATCAGGGTTCGAATTCCTTCTTGATGTACTCCGGGTAGGTAACATAGCGGGTAGTTTAATATCAATATTTTCCCAATTTCCCTCCACACAACTGTGGGTATCACTATAATATAAAGCCACATGGCTGATTCACTCACTCACTGAAATTAATGTTTACCCATTTCTAGATGAACCGAAAACTTTAAATTGGGCAAACTTATATCTTCTAGTTTGTAACCGACATGAAAATTCCAAAAATTTAAAAAAAATGTAATTGTCAACTAAAAAAAATAATCAAAATGGTGGAGCAACTTTAAAGTCAGTGCGGACCTTTCTTTGGAGGCCTCTTGTAGCTTGTAGCTAAACGGTAAGACCTATAAAAAAAATTATTGCACCAAAGCTAGAGTTTTCGATTTTAGGTAAACTTTGCACAATTTCCGCACATTTTTTAATTTTCTGACACACTTCCAACCATAAAATTGTAAAATTAAATCAAGGTTCAAAACCACTCTGGAGTTAGATTAGTTTACACTCACTGGGGGTTAGGGGGTGGAGCCCACAGCGAGCCAAGCGAGTATTACTTCTAAAACCCCACCTTCCTCACCCTTAAGCCACTATCATAATTAATATACATGGCCATAAACCGAACGGGCTCTACAATACAGTGAAAAATTGTAAAAATAACTTTATCCATTTATTATTGATAGACAAGATTTCAGTAAATAAGGCAGGTTTTTTTGTCGCTGTCATTTTTACATCTAAAGTTCTTGCAGAATTAGGATTCACATTTTTTTTATTCGTCTTTTTAATAAACGCTTCAATTAAACCACTAACATACTGGAAAAAAGTATCAATTTTGAATAGAATTTTTTGTTTGTACATTGGATACAGGAAATTAGAGCTCATAATTTTTTTTTACAAACAATGGTTTAATCCTAAATGTTTCTAAAATGATTTAGGGTACGCCCAGACTGGGCGAGTGAGCGACTAGGAAATAAGATAGAACACATTGGTTGTAATGAGAGGTGGCCAGACTGGAGCGCACGAACGACACGAGCGACGCTCCTGAAAGATAGATAAAACTGGTTCTATTTTTCAAGCGCGCGCGCTCGAGACGGAACAGTCTAGTTTGCAGGCGCTGGGCAATATTATTGTATGTTGGTTCATTAAGTGCTAGGAAAACTTCTCAATTTGACATGGTATTTGACTTTAATTATTGATAGGCTTAGCTACTTACGGCCTAATTTAATTGGTAGAACCATAAGTCATATATATATATATATATATATTTAATGTGTGTGAATAAAATTGAAATGTTAAAATACTTCAATATTATAATCAAACTAGGCCTTTACAAATAAGAATCACAAGTAGCGTGAAGAGAGGATGGGAAAACCACAACAATAAATCACTTGTCAAAAACCAACCTCAGTTCACTGAGCCAAGATTCGAATCTTTGCCTCCTCATCAAATAGTATCGAAAGCTATCGGCTAATCACGCATTCACCAGTTTGGCTACTCAGTCATTCAGTCGTTAGCTCACTCTTGCGCGCTTGTCAGCTGGCTGAACCCTAAAGCTTAGTTAGGATTGATTTTGTTGACACTAGTTAACTTTTTTTTTAAATCAAATGTATAAAATTATTTTATATAGTTTCAAAACTAACTAGAAAATGTTCAGGTTTTTAGGAACGAAGAATATGCAACGATTTTGTTTATATGAGAATTTTTTTCACGTCTTTTATATTTTGTATCCTAATTGTGCTGTGAATTTTTTTTTAATTTAAAAAGTTTTCAATTTTAGCACTTGTTTAATTTGTTTCAATAGCCATCCAATTTAATTACTTTTGACCAAATTTGAGGTACTTACTTAGTAAGTAAGAATTGTTGATGTTGTATAATAACTGTGTATTCCTATTTATTTTACTGTTATATTTATTCTCATGTACACTTTATTATTATAATTTATTTTTTAACACTGCGTCTCACCAACCATTCGGGCTCTCCTCATATATATAGCACACCAATGTGTTAGGGATGAGAAAGGCTGAATTTACAGGAAGTTTGCGTATAACCCGAACGGGTAGTAAGACGCGGTGCTAATAAAAATACAGGAAGTTTAACCGCATTTGCTTGGAAGTAGATAGTAAAACCACTTAGGAAAAAACTGCACTCAGTACACCCCACCAGGATTCAAACTCCGATCTCCACATCATTGGCGGTCCAGTATAATGCAAGAACGACGCGTTAGACCGACCATTTGACCACCGAAGCGGGTATTATGATCATCATCACCACCATTATTATTATTATTATAAACTATGCAATATTTACAAAGTTATTTTTAACTATTTCCTATATTAATATCTATTCAGTGTGCATAACTAACAAGCATTTAATTAGACTGGTTCTCCACCACAGTCACCACTCAAACTGTTGTTACGCTAGTAAGAACCACCCGCTCTTACCAACAGATGAAGTGGTGAGGTTTATTAAATGGGTGAAACACCCTCCCCCGTACCTTCATCCCACTAAGTCGTAAAGTGGTGGTGTGGGTGTCGGGCGTAAGATGGGAGAGGGGGGAAGGGGGTTCAGGAGGGGGAAGCGATTTGTGGAGTCTACCCAGCCTGGTAGGGTTGCTGGGAGTTGCTCTGTTATGCGAGTAATTTGTTAACTTGTGGTTTGTAGCAGGCCGTCACTGCTACACGCGTGTGTTACTTTCCAGGAGAATTACTTTGTAAGGGGAGTGTTATCCTCGAGTCACTGGAGGAACAAAACTAGTTTGAAGTCATATTAATAACATGTTACAACTGACGTTGATTAAACATTTTATCCAAATCAATAAGGATTGTATTTTTAATATAAATTTAAAATTACAGGCTAAAATTAATTTTTGAACAATGATTTTAGTATAACCAAAGATTTTTTTAAATATCATCAAAGTGAAATAAGCTTTATAAAACACATCTATACTAAAAAAAAATGCAAGGCCCATATTATGATATAGATAATTTAAGACATGATATTTAATGTGTAGATGTATAAAAGGCGAGAAAAGGACAGTGTTTTCACAGTTTTTATAGTAAAATAACTTTCTGGCCATAAAATATTTCTTAACTACAAACATAAAGTTTAATTTTCTTCACATGGTGACCTCAACAGTTCTTGAATATCTATAATGACGATGGGAACATGAGATGATAAACGTTTAAAATGAAGGGGGAAAAAATCCGTCATTAAATTCCAGGACATCCTTGATATATATTCAATAACTGTTGATATCACTGTGTGAAGAACATTAAACTCTATGCTTTTACTTAATCAATATTTGATTTGTTTTGGCTAAAAATAGTTTTTCTGTAAAAAATACTTACATTTTCTCACGTTCCCTACACCCCCAGCTTAAAACTAAACTATCAGCCAGACACAACACGTCCCTGTTCATGTGCAAAATTATATGGAATGTTTTTGTTTTATTGATGCATGGGGACAAATTTGTACAGTCTATGGGTGCGAATTAGTATTATGGCTGCTGCTGAAATAGTACCGATAAATGATTAGTAGTGTCGAATTCTTATTTCTCTATTATTTTCACGATAACTGCCAAATTCGAGGACAAATTTTAATTAAATCTATCAGGAACATTCTTGAACCTATGCTGAAATATGTATGCAAAAATTTTCCAAACTGATTATTCGTTTGTATGTGGAGGCTGCTCAAAAGATTTTCCGTCTACTAGCTCATATCTAGTTATTTTAATTAAAATTCGAAGCGAACAATCGAGTATCGAGGGCGTATTTATTTTTGAACTTTGACATAATATTAAGTCACGTGAACATTGGTTAATCTCTAATAATATAATTTAATATTAAATATAGAACACATTTGTTTTCTGTCTAACTTAATAATCAAGAAAAAATAGGAGATATTTCAACTTAAAATCCATAGAGAAACTTTATCACAATCGTAACAATAATAAGATGGAGGGAGTGAGGTCTAATGTTCACAGTAATACTAGTTAGTGAATGGGTAGCAGGAAGAACTGGTATTCAAATAGTAATAGTAAATATATCCGTCGACATTACCACCCGGAATCGAACGAGGGTCCCGTATTCTTGTGGTGTCAACCTCTCTAATTAATCGACTACAGAAAGAGATTGATGGATTAAATAGAAAATTTATTCTAGTTGATAATTACTCTTTCAAACGCAACTAAATATCATATGCTTTAAATTGAAACATGACACCCGGACACTGGAATCGAACCTGGGACTTTTAACTTGTTAAGAGATTATAAATATATTTGAGTATCGATAAAGATTATTATACTGGAAACCTCTCTTACTTTGACAACTGACACTTAAAATCGTTACTCTTGTAGAATATATGTAAGATTACCCCTTAAATCCTGTGGAGTCCGAGGCCGTGTGGAGCAAGTAATTTGTTAAGCTGCGGGCTGGTATAAGCAGTTGTGTGTTAGGGCTGCGTGTATTTAAGAGCCCCTTGAGCTACTTCTAGGGGCGGAGGTTTAACACTGCAGGAAAGAACGCCGTTGGAGCTACTTTAATTATTATTAATGAGAACGTGAATTGGTTTGATTGTAGAGAAACATGATATGTAAAATTTAACCACCATGTGTTGGGTTTATTTTCTCTTTTAAAACATATCTGAGGTAAAGTCTCTGGTTTAAATAATACTAAGCCTGTGCGAATCCATATTTTTCAATTTAGAATCGAATTCTAAACTTGACTGACTCGAATCGAATCTCACTTAATAAAAAATAAAAATTTCGTGTCGGATCCGAATAGAATCTCATGCTAAATTTATTTTATTAAATCCTAATTGAATTCCGTACTTAAAAAATTAGATCGAGCCTTTTATTTTTTAAATAGTTTCAGATCTGAGTCAAATAATTAATCTTAGACTTAGACCTTACTATGATGATGTTTCAAATCAAATTTTGTTGATTATTTTACTATGAAGTGTCCGAATCCAATCCAATAAAAACATTTTTTTTTAACTGTTGGTAGTCATTTTGGAGAAAATGTAATCAACGCACTAATATCAAAATGTGAGAAATCAAATAAAAATCACACCACCTTCAAAAAGGTGGGCCTAGATACTTTTGTAAAATACAAGATTTTCCCTGTAAAAAACAACTATCCCCCACGTGATTTCCCTAAAACCTGGAAATCGAGATAATTACTCTATTCAATCTACCGCGCAACTGGTTTCAGCTCCGATTATATTAATTTGTTGAATAAGTTAGTATGAAGACTATATTCGAATTTTGGTCTAGGCACATCTAATCCAAATCTAGGATTTATAAAGATTCAAAATTTCGAATTGATTCCAAATCTTCCGATTTTTAGATTCAAAATTTCAAATTGAATCCAAATATTAGTAAGATTCGGATTCGGATTCCAAATTTTGAAGGTTTGCACACTCTTAAAAATTACAAAATCAAAAGAACTGTGTCTTATCTAGTCAATAATAGTGAAGTTTTTCATCTAAGACGACCTATCTAAAATATGAACAAGCCTACCTGGCAGACCTTGGCTATATGAAAAGTTTCAAAAATATCGATCTTTCCTGGTATCTTACTTATAAAGTGTGCATATATAATGATTGATCTCTACCCAGAACCAATAAAAAGAGTTTTTTTTATAATATAGCTAATTGAAAATAAAATGTATTAATTTTTACAATGTGGCCTTTCAAACTTTAGAATAACATTCCAGCACAATTATCAGTCACCCGGTTCGGTGGCCGTATGGACTAACGTGCTACTCTCGCAATAGACTAGACTACTGATGAATCTCGGTTGGGTGTACTGAGGGTGGTTTATCCAAAATGGTTCTCCTTGCATATGCGGGTACACTTCCTTTAAAAATAACCTTCCTAATCTCTAAAACCATTAGCGTAATTAATGTATAAGTGCATAACCCAAAGAAGTTGTAAGATTCAGTGGTAAAAAAAACTCATTTTTCCTGGTTATAAACCAAACAAACAAACAAAATGTTAAAAGCATAGTTTTCCTAAAAACATTGTTTATGTATTTTTTTAACAGCAATATATATTTTAATGATATGGTATAGTAAATAAAATGGGTTTTTCAAACTCTAATAGAAAAAAGTCCAAGTTTACCTAAATTATTAAATATAATTAGTAAACTTGGCCGGTTAGATACGTCAATGTGAAATGGCATAGTTAACTGTAACAAATAAGCTTGTGACAAGGGTCCGCCATGAAATACGTAACATACTGCTCTTCATGCACATCTGTTCAACGGGAAGTATCAAATAGAATTGAAGGCGACATTCACATATATTTTCCATTATTTTCTATTTGTACCACTGCTATTCATGATACGAATAATAGATTGGTTGAATACAATACACATGCATTGTTAAACATTAATTACATAATATATTCATGTTAATGACAGTCACCATTATTCTTTATTTAATTTTGAATTTCTGAACCCAATACTTAAGAATAACTAGTTTAAAAATCTAAGATACTATCTATCGAGAGCATTAACGTTTTATAACGTTGAAACAAATTTAGAAACTTATAAAATAGATATATTTCAATAAATTTGTTTGCTAATTTTATCTATAGCATATATATTTACAGATAAATATTTCTGATTAGGAAGTGTTAAAACAAATATTTAATTTACCATTTAAACAAGCCTTCGAATATGGAGACACCTTCTTGATACTTTACACATAATTGAAGTTATCACTAATAGTCCATTGTAATAGAACCTAAGGGTAGTTGTCATTTAACTACAACAGCTATATCTAAATTTACGTGTCAACTCACAAAACCTATGGAAGTAGAACCTCAAGTGTTCCGTTTGACTTATCCTTGTTATTTGAATGTTTGTGTTTTGAATGAAGTTCCAAAAGGGTTGAGTTAAAAAGGTCAGTGGGCACCCACAGTTGTCCATGTCGACTACAACTTCCTGTGAAACATACTTTGTTGAGAGTCCACTGCGGCGTTGTTTCCTCGTAGGAAAACATTTCTAATCCTCTTATGACTCCCTTACATAAATTCCCTGTGACCCTGTTCTTCAGCCACAAAGTTACATTTCATCACAGTATACTACCAACCATTAAAAAGAGTTGAGATTACAACATTTAAAACTAAGGATATTTGAATGGAAAGCTATAGTATTATTATTATTATTATTAGCACCAAGTCTTACTACCCGTTCAGGTTATACGCACTTACGCTAATGTGTAATGGTAGGGTGATTGTGAGATGAAATGGAGGACCTACAGTTTAATGTGGGATCCGAACCACGGTGGAGGCCTGGCATTCCCCACATTCACAAGATGTCTTGTCAGAGGTGAAGGAAGGGTTTGGTAGTCAGATAAATCTGTGCCGAGACCGAGGATTGAACCCCGGACCTCCAGCACAGAAGTCTGACATCTTACCCCTAGACCACCAGGTCACGGAAAGCTATTGATCTCGTGGTTTAATAATATCTTAGATTTGTCAAGAGTAAATTATTTGTTAGACCACTATGCATTATACACTTATCCCTCAATAACATCATCATCATAATTAACGGTTTTCAGCATGTGTCTGGGCCAGTTAATTCTCTTATTCCGCCGTTTATCTTCCAACACTTACTAGTGTAATGCTCTCAACGTATTACACTCTACTCTCTATAGATTTACATAGCGTGTAGTTTAAAGTGTACGTCACACAGAAAACATTTTTTTTTGTTTTAATCGCTGCGACTATCTGTTCTGGTCACAAGTACAGTAGCCTCACGGGTTCTTTGGTGCTGACTGACAACTTTGAAAAGTTACCAGACCAAACTATGTATCCCTACGCCGAACCATATGATCTGCAAAAATCTGTGTTTAGCAGTTGTCACTTCTGACGGTCAAAATTTAGGTATATACCTAAATGTTGACTGTCAGAAGTCAGCTGTGAGCTGTCGGTCAGCACCAAAGAAGCAATGGGGCTACTGTATTTATAATAATAAGTACTCTAATATGGTAGGGATGAGGAAGGAAGCATTTTAGAGGTAATCTACCCACATATAGGCTACGTGGAAGGAGAGTGGGAAATCATTTAGTAAAAAATAACTCTCAGTAGACCCGACCGGTATTCGGACTTCAATAGCCCCGTTATTAGCAGGAAAGTCTAACACTAGTATGATGCCATAGACCATTCGGCCAATGAATCGTGTACAGTAGCCCTATGGCTTCTTTGGTGCTTACTGACAGCTCACAGCTGACAGTTTACAGTAAACATTTAAGTATATACCTAAATTTTTACTGTCTGAAGTGACAGCTGCTAAACACATGTTTTTGCAGATCATCAGGTTTGGCGTAGGGATACGTAATTTAGTCTGGTAACTTTTCAGAGCCGTCAGTTGTCAGTTGTGAGCTGTCAGTCAGCACCAAATAAGCCATGGGGCTACTTTACTTGAGTTGTAAAATCCCTATCTGAACATTCCACTCTGCCTTTGGGCAACAGAATGCCCACTCATACTCCTGCGGACAAGTACGTGACCAGCCGAGCGTAGACAGTCGCTGCTGAGTGTGAACAGTCAGTATCGCAATGACCACAGATCAAGTAGCTAATATGTGGTACTTACTAAACAAGCTAGTTCCAACGAGGGACTGAACGGATTATACTGGCCTCTGTGTATTTGACTGACCCATTGCATTCGATGTAAACAACTGGCCGCGTGTACACTTCTCGTATTCTCACTGACCGCCGCGGACAAGTGCGCGCCGTGTCATAAAACTACATTCCCTCTGTCGGCCGCTAGTGCGTGGGTGACGTTATTATATATCCCTTCTTAGAAAACTTAGCTGCTCGCTGATTGTCCAGCAGAAGGTTTAAGTGATTGATTGAGGGGGAGCTAACTTCTCCAGGGCGGCGATTTGAGGACTCTGTCGATGCCTCTGAATGAATGACATATCTTATGTGCGTGCGTTTGCTGAAGAGCCAAGATACAAACAGGTGTCTTTAAGGCTATGTACATCCTTCTCGGGTTAATGGCATGCGGTTTCTGGTGAATTGTGAATTCCTGTGTCACTAACTCGCATTTCTTGGTCGTAATCTAAACGAGTAGCCTCTAAACTAGAGTGAATCTGTGGTGACTTTCACGCGTTTCATAAGGCACCTTCAAAATGTATTTTTAATCGTTTCTCCTGTAACCATCCTGATGGGCCACGAACCAGGACCGACTATTACATTAGCCGTTTAAAAAATATATCTCAATATTTGTCAACATATTTAGTAAAATATTACTATGTCACTCTCCAGTGACGATTGTGAACATGTTTACAGATAAAAAGAACTTTGGGTATAAAGTGTAGCAATTTTTATTTTTGTTTTGAAATAAAAAATATTGTGAAAATACAGTGTTTTTTATTTAATTCATCAATTGCCAAGTGAATATTTTTTTAAATTCCATTAACTGATTATATTTACAAATACTTAGTAAAAAAAACAGGAGGGGTTGGGTAACTAGAATTGTGGAAAGTTTGCCTTGACTCGTCCAAAGTTAAATCTCGACCCACCGATTCGCCCTACCCATAAAGCCATGTGTAACTAGAGATTATTTTTTACTTGATGGTATACTACTTACTTTCTTGTACGTTCAAAAAAAAACCTTTTACAATGTTACCAACATAGTTAACTCTTCAGCCAACCTACACCGACTGAAGCCGCACAGGTCTTGGCGAGAGAGTAAATTGAATTTTCCCCAAGGTTGAGATGCGAGTTCTCTTGAGAGTTTTGGAAGAGAGGACGGGGGAGTGGGCGGGTCTAGTGAAAGGGCGAAGTGAAAGAGGAGGATTGAAATCCCTCCTCGTACCACAGATGTCACCGGACAGAGGCAGACAAGAATCGACTTGCAAAAAGAAAAAGCCAATGGATTAAGGGAGTTGTCATCTTTGCGTTGACCTTTTCCTTCTTCTTCTGAGGTCACTAAAAAGAGATAGGACTGTCCCCAATGGAAATATAACATATTTTGATAAGAAAAATTTCTAACGTTCTTTAAAGAGTCGTTTTAATTTTTCGAGTATTTTTAATTACTCTTTTTTTTTTGCACAAAAAAATCTTTAAAAAAGTGCTTGTATTGTGTAGCATTCCTTGAGGGTGTACAAGCAAGTCTTGAATAGTTCTTACTATTATTATTTTGTTCTTAGGAAACCAGTGGTACTCTTATGATTAACAAACTTTTGTTCTAAATTAAACATTGTTAAAAATATTCTATAATATTTTCATTGTTATATAAATGACAATCTTATTAAGTTTTAATTATGACATTCGTAAAACATAAATAAACCTAATTATAAACGCTGGAATTGTTTTAATAACAATGGAGGTTTTAAGGAATGGTCGCAATTATGTATTGTTTTAAAATAAAAAATTATGAGTTAATTAAATTACAAATGGTTTCCCAACAAAAGATTAAATGTTAAAAACACATTCAAAGTTCACCTGTACATTCTTAATCATATATATTATTTCTGTTGTCAACATCCTCTTTTCTCAACTAATACAAAGATTACAGCAATGAATAAGGTATCGATGGATAGGATTTTTTTTTTTACCTGGTTTTACCTAGTTCTACCTAGTTCTAGTTTACCTACTCAGTTTACGTTAAAACGCATTATTTGTTTAAGTTTTAAGTTAAAAGAAAAAACTAACAATATTTTTGTATCAATTGCCTAAAATAAACTCTCTTTGCTATTTTGTATATACACTCCGCTGAATATTTAATTTCAACAACCCAACAAAATACTAATTTTTTCCCTTTATTTAGCAGGGGGGGGGGGG
>CABFOV010000203.1:189564-224646 GCA_902141375.1 Timema poppense
TTTTTTTAATAATATTGGAAAATCTTCTGTTTATAGCGTAATTTAGATCAATAAACAATATTTTAAATAAACATTAGTTGTAATATTGTTTTTATTTGGCAGAACACGGGTACGGAAATTAATATTTACTGAATGACATTTCTGTAAGAAGTTGTTTTTTTGATTAGTCATATTCTAATTCAAAAATCACCTCAAATTATTTTTATAAAAATAAACAAAACAGTGTGGGAATCTCAGTAAAGCAAACTAAGTATTAAATAAATTAAATTATCAAATTAACTACCTTATTAAAATTTTCTCAATGTTTTTTCACAAATAAGAATTGGTTAAAACACGTGTATGTTTGGTTACATACTTTTGCACATATTTGTTAGCTATCAACTGAACTAGATATTCGAATACTTTAATTTAAAATAACACTTTGACACGGCAATCGAACTAGGGACCTTTGGCTTAGCGCGCCGAGGCTATATAACCACTGAGCTATCCAGGAATCGTCCCTTCTCAGGGTTATTCTTCAGTCATTATTTAAAGCACAAAATTCCAAGTTAATCTATTCATGTATGAAATGTTCTCTTTCATAAAGTATAATAGTGATCAATACATATCCCCGAAACAATTATTACGCCGTTTGATTAGTTTTAATGCAATGACTGCTACCAAATTAAGTGTAGTTAATGTATTTTAAATTTTACGAACGGTGTTAACAAAGTAATGAAGTTATTTAATACTCCTTGAACCATGATATCTAAACAAAATAGCAATTAAAAAATGTACGTGATAAATATAAATAATGTTACATTCTCTGTAATATAAAAGAACCGTATACCAGAAGAAAAAAAACTAATTTGCATTTAAAAGGAGTATTTTCTTCTATCGTAATAACCAAAGTTTAAAAATAATGGAAATATTCATAGAAAGTTCAATCAAGCAAGCGGATAAAATATTTATGAGTGAAGGTATTAAAACTAACTTCCCCCCTTTTTTTACCATGGTAACAAACTTTCCTCTCTTTAAATTATATATAAATTAAATAGTAAAGTTTTGCTAAAAAAAAATATATTTTAAACTACTTTTTAAGCATATTAGCGGAGCTATGAGACTAGGCTTGATGTATTATTATTATTATTATTATTATTATTATTATTATTAGCACCGCGTCTTACTACCCGTTCGGGTTATACGCACTTACGCTAATGTGTAATGGTAGGGTGATTGTGAAATGAAATGGAGGACCTACAGTTTAACTGGAATCCGAACCACGGTGGAGGCCTGGCATTCCCCACATTCACAAGATGTCTTGTCAGAGGTGAAGGAAGGGTTTGGCAACCATATAAATCTGTGCCGGGGCCGAAGGCTTGATGTAAAAGGGCTCTAAATTTATCCTTCCTCTAACAAATACAATTATTTTTTATAGGCTCACAACCGAAAATTTGATGATATATGAGAACTAGCAGCGAGCTTACCTCTTTAACTTGAGATAAGAAGTTTTAGTTTCCTTTCCCCTCTTTCTTAATGACATGACAAAGGGCGGTTGTAAGTTAGTGGGAGTATATGCTTGTACAGAATAGAAAAGTTGTAGACACAGACCACTGTATTTTAAGCCGTGTGGCCCAACAGCGATTGATATTTTCTCATGGACCGAGGCGGCCGCCTTAAGAGGAGCTATTTCTATGGATTAGCGCACCAATGCTCTACCAATGAGGAATCGTCCCGTACTCAGGGCCATTCTTGATTCATAGTTTAAGACAGAGTCTGTGATAGACATGTGGAACCCTCAGCTACCTAATATCCGTTAGATATCTAAATCAACCCACTTCGGTGGCCACATGGTCTAGGGCACTACTTTCACAATATACTAGACTGCGTTGACGGGAAGATCATGATTTAATCCCGGTAGGGTGTACTGAGGGTGTTATTTTCCTAAATTGTTTCCCACACTCTCTACGCAAATGCGGGTACACCTCTCAAATTCAACCTTCCTCGTCCCTACCCCATTGGCGTAATCAGTACATAAGCGTACAGCCCAAATAAGTAATTAAACGCAGTGCTAAAAAAAATACCACAGCCACTGGTGTAGGTCAAGTGCTGATGTGTGTGTTTTTTTTATTATGTGAACGTTAAATGGAGGGTAAAAAATATCACATACTTTTAAAAATACACAAATATAAATCAAAATTACTTATTAAAATTCCCAAGCAACTTGTTGCGTTTCTTTATGATAGGAGCTCAAGTGACGAAAGCGCTGCTAAGGAGAATACGGGTGCACGCAACACTCATGTTAATGTTATCGGATTGTATAAACATAAAATAAGTACTTCCGTGATGACTCCCTTCCTCGTTTTATTTAAAGAATTATGGCCTTTAACTTTGTTGTAGTCAGTTTACGAAGGGGGAAAAAAGGGGCAATAAAAAAGCCTTCATATGTATCCCCTGTTTTATTTCGTTTTAAAATTAGATAGGGCCTTATTTAATATAACTTCTACTTGATCAATAATTTAATTAAATTTAATTTTAGCACCGCGTCCTACTACCCGTTCGGGTTATACGATTTAAGTACTAATTACGCTAATGGATTAGGAATTGGGAAGGTTGAATTAGAGGAAGTGAACCCGCATTTGCGTGGAGGGAGAGTGGAAAGCCATTTAGGAACACCCCCCCCCCCCAGTTCACCCGATCGAGATTCGAACCTCGATCTCCCCGTCCTCAGCAGTCGAGCTCGACACGACTAGCGCGTTATCCAACTACGCCACCGAGGCGGGTTACTTGATCAATACATTATTATTATTAATAGCACCGCGTCTTACTACTCGTTCGGGTTATACGCACTTACGCTAATGTGTAATGATAGGGTTATTGTGAGATGAAATGGAGGACCTACAGTTTAAAGTGGGATCCAAACCACGGTGGAGGCCTGGCATTCCCCAGATTCACAATTTGTGATTAATACACGTCTTGTCAGAGGGGAAGGAAGGGTTTGGCAATCAGATAAATCTGTGCCGGGACCAAGGAATGAACCCCGGACACTCAGCACAGAAGTCTGTCACCTTACCCCTAGACCACTAGTTCACCTTTTTGACGTAGTTAATATAGATGCGTTCAACCCGAACGTGAAGTAAGATGCAGCGGGAAAAAAGGTATTTCAACAGTATAAGTTTGTTTTTAAATATTTAGCCTATTTTCAATTATATTACATTATTTCTAATTAATATAAGATGTATTGTAATATACACTTCACACGAGAGCATGTGTGTTCCCGATTATAAAGATTTTAAATATATAAAACTTCTCTCTGTGAGTGAAAGGAGTCAAATTTATATTTCAACTTTCTTATTACGTAGACCCATAAAAACCCAACTATCGATTTTTTTTAAGTGTTTTATTGTTGTTTTTATTTAAAATGTTCGAACTTGTTGAATTAATGATCATAATCTTACCAAACAACATCTACTATGGAATTTATAGGAATTTAAAACGAATTATTTGGCATTTGACAAGCGGGATATTTATAAATTTAGATGAAGGTTGAATTATCAAAGAAATGGTACGGATGTTGTAAGTACCGGTATGTTTCTTCTCTTTAGTGTGGGGGCTTAAAAAGAGTTCCGCTGAAGTAAGTTGAGGTTCTCTTTTATTATTAAAGTCCTTTTACCTTGTGGCTATCGATCGTACTTAACCGTCTTACTTTTTTCCTTCTTTTGGAACCAGAGCATAAAATACTGGTCTAATATCGTTTGACAACGCAAGGACCAAACCGAACTAAGAAGAACTCAAACCAACGTTCAAAATGTACCTAGTTATTTTTCCTAAAGCTTTGTTATTTGAAGAACTTGTAGATTGCAAAAAGACAAACGTAAAGCTAAACTTTCAATGTAGTATTTTAATGATCAATTTTTTTTTAAATAAATGTGGACTTAAATTATATTTAGAATATTTTTACTAGTTATTTTTATAATAAAATCAAGAGACTCTTAAAATATTTCTGTACAAGAAGAAATTTCCCTGGTTTATTCATTCATATCTACAAGAAATGAATGGAAGCAATAGAATACCAAAATAAATGAAAAAAGTAATTTTAGTATGTTAATTCAAAAGAGCTTCCATAACAATTGTACTAAAAATAATTTCAAGAAAGAACTAGATAGTTATTTTGTTGGGTTTTATTTTCAGTCTTTGGGGATTGAAAATGTTTGATAGTAAAAGTAAAAAAGATCTTTGTGTATGTTTGACCCGTTTCCGAAGTAAAATGTTTGAAGATATAAAAGTCGTAAATGTGTATCTCTGTTTATCTGTTTTTAGCCCTTCATCATTTGTTATAGTTATTTATTCAAAAGACTCATTATATATTTTTTCATCAAAATTTATATATTTGTATGTATTTGAGTAGAGAGCGGGTAAGGAGTATCAAGACATATCTAGTTAAAGCAAATATTTCCAAAATATAGGAATACTTTCCATATATTTTTGTTTCTCTCTTTGTTTCATCATACGAACGTTTTTATAATATGAAATATAATCACACATTTATGAACAAACATCAACATAGGCTTAAGGAGTATTAATGTTATTTACATTCATAATAATATTTGATTACTCTGCAAATAGTAAAATACCTGTTTCCTTTTACAAGTAAATATTTCAAAAAAATAAATATTCAAACCATATAATATTTTTTAATACAACGGTTGATAATGCAATCAATCCTTTTTTTATTCGCGTCCCACTACGCATATATTATGCTAAGAAATAGTTAAAATTGAATTTGGAGGCAATCTCTCCACAATTTCAAATGGAATTGAGAATGGAAGATCGTACACTCAGCCGGGATTCTAACCCCAACCTTCCTAACACTGGTAAACCAGACTCAAATAGCTTGACATTTAGACGATCTTCCCACTGGCACGGATATATCCTAGTATGTTAATTGTGACAGATATTTTCCTTTTATAAAATCTATAATTTTAATACTTAAATTTATTTTTATCTTTTATATTTAGCACCGCGTCTTACTGCCTGTTCGGGTTATACGCTTATGTACTAATTACGCTTATGGATTTATAAATGAGGAAGGTTATATTTATAGGAAGTATTCCCGCATTTGCGTGGAGGGAAAGTGGAAAACCATTTTACAAAAACCACTCTTCACCCTCAGTACACGCGACCAAGATTCGAATTTCTATTTCCTCGTCATCGGCAATCTAGTCTACTACGAGATAGCACCTTAGATCACGCAGCCACCGAGGCGGGTAAGACCTCAATTAATAGTAAGACTCCGTTTGGTGGCCGCATGGTCTAAGGCATTAATCTCGCAATGGACTAAACTCTCGAAGACCGGGAGATCAGTGTGTTGAGAGTACTTCTCAAAAATCAGATAACTTAAATAATGGAAGCAAGCCATCTTTTGTACAATTATTAGTGTACCCTGATTTTGGTTGGAAGGATAGTAGAGAATATTCAATTATTTTTTTTGCCAACATTTATAACATTTTACTTTATTTTTTGTGTTATTTCACAGCTATTGAAAATATCTATCAAAAGTGAATGTTGTAAATAACATGACTTGATATATTAATATATTAAAATTGTTTTAGTTGCTTTAGTACCTAACTTTTAATGTTACTCCTACCAAAATCATCCTTTTTTCCATATATATCCTAATTCCTTTAGCCTATAATTTCCACACGTCCATCACAGACTCGACCTTAAATTATGAGTGAATAATGAGCTTGAACATGAGAAGAATCGATTATAGCTCAGTGGTAAAACATTGGCAGCTCAGTAGTAGAATATTGTCTCGCTAAGCCAATGGTGCCGGGCTCGATTACCGTGTTTAGGTGTAATATCTCCACTCACTAATAGGAACTCGAATAATAATATTAATAACGCAGTTAACCGAACAGATCAAATGTATCCGAAAATATCACATATGGTCCACGAGTGTCTCACCAAACGGATAGGATATTAGTCTTTTACAAACTGTGGTACGCGTACATCCATGGGTACACGCACGATTTCAGGAAGTACGTGAAGTAAAATATTTTCTGATAATATTAGGTCTGATAAAAAAAAATAACGTAGAATTTGACGTGAAGTCTGGACTTTTATGTTTAACGCGTACATACCCTCATGGGTACGCAGAATATTAGAGGGGGTAAGTCACGTAAACTGGGTTTTAGTAATATTAAGTCTGAAAAAAAATTAATGTAGATCTTAATGTGATGTCTGGTAATTTATACGTCTTTATTTTCCTTTGTCAAGGCATCGTTTAGCTCACTACTGGATCTTTATTAAAGTTTTAGACTGTCATTTATTATTTACAAAGACGCAGGTATTTATTTTCTTTATATATATATAAGTTTTAGAAATGATTATATATATATATAAGTTTTAGAAATGCTTACCTGGATAATTAATTAAGTCCGAATCAAACATCAAATCTTAAATTAGCTACAAAAAACAAATCGAAGTTTTTTTAAACTTAATAGAATATGTCAATCTTTCTTATTGAATCTAGTTTAATGAATATCACATCAAATAATCTGCTATTGAACTTCTGGACCAATCTCAATTGTTTGGATAAATTACCCAGCGTATTAAATAAACGAACCTAGAATGTCACCTAACTTTGAACATAGATATATAAATCTTGTAATATATATATATCAAGATATAGTAATATATACCATATATATATACACAGACAAACGCAAGATCTATACAGGGGGTTTCAGTGAAAGCGTGCAAAAATTGAACAGGACATAGGGGATGCTCTACCAAACATTTTGAGATAGGTAACGTGTGGTCTGCGAAGCCAGCTAAGGGGGATATGGGCTAAACATGTATAACACTGTTACTGATGTCCGATTTATTTACAACTAATCATTACATGTAATTTATTTACATTTAGTTGTAACATTACGTGCAGGTAGTACTGTACAGTATACCATATAATCGACAAATCGAAGGAAACCTACCATTTCGTGCCTCACAACAGTTGCTTAAAATGACGGCCACCAACCCCAATGCAAAGAGTAACATCAGCGTAAGAGATTCTGCCGCGCCCGTTCAAATATCCCTCGCGTGTTGCGAATCACACCACAGGCGACGACAATCCTGGTAACCAATTCCAAGTCTGTGTCCACTGGGGTCTCGTACACCAGTCATCTGAGATATCCCCATATGAAATAGCCTTCAAGCTCTCCCCCACGTGTTTAGGCCCACATCTCCCTTAGCTGGCTTCGCAGACCACACGTTCCCTGTCTCAAAATGTTTGGTAGAGCATCCTCTATATACTAGTTAATTTTTGCATGCTTTCACTGAAACATCCTGTATGCAAGATATATATATAAGATATATATATATAAGATATATATATATATATATAAGATATATATATATAAGATATATATATATAAGATTTATATATACAAGATATATATGTATTACAAAATTTATATATGTATGTTCAAAGTTAGGTGCCTCTCTAAGTAAGTATATTTAATATCCTGGGTAGTTTTATTAATACATATTAATAAAATGACTAGTTCATCTGTCTTTTATGAGAATTGCGTGATATCTACCGCAAGCAGAGGTTTGACATTTAAAAAATTATTAGACTGTGCACGAACATGTGCACCTCAAAGCCTGAATTTTCAATTTTTTATTGGATTTTCTTTATTCGTTAAAAACTGATTCGGGATAAATAAACTAAAGAGCTTTTTTTTCTGTCCGTTTGAAGCAAATAGAAGCGTTACCTAGGGTACTTCTGCTAGTATATAATATATACTACGGAGAAAGTCTTCAAACATTACCGTTAATCCAACATGGAGCTCTCACTCAATCAGGCAACGGCTCTATCAAATTGAGATAAAACGATTGGCCGTATACTATCTGTAAGTTTAAAGTGCTCCTTTAAATGTAGCAACCTTTGAGGCGTGCTCAAAGCCAGCGACGGCAAAGTGCGCATTGATTTGAAACATAGAGGTGGCCCACTGGTAGAGTGAGAACGTTTAAAGCGAAGATAAGGAAGTGAGTGTCAGAAAATAGTGGATTGAGTGGTTATGGTGAACGATATAAGGTGATGTTGTTTTAAAATGATCAAATAGATCCCCCCCCCCTTTTTTTAAAACGAAGAAGAAAAGGTTATCAAAATCTTTAAATGTTTGCTTTTATTTACTCTCGTAATGTTCTTAATTATATAAGGTTAGGGACGAATTTATAGAGAATATACGAGTTTGGATTGTTAAAGAAGCTACAAAAGTCTACCCAAGAGAGACAATGATATTAATAAAAGTATAATGATGTATGCATGCATTTATGCGTGTATGCATCTACGTAGGCCTATGCGTGCATCCAGAGGATTTTTAGAACTTCTCAATGAAGTAGGAAGCTGAGATTTGGTGAAATTCTTAGAGGAACCACTCAAAAGTGCGCAAAACTTTCAAATTTGAAAACTTAGCAGAAGTAAATAACCTGTAGACTCTTGCATCCGTTCTATTTGGAGGCGGAGGTAGTTCCTAATTAGATTTATGTTCTCAGTTACTATTAATAAGTTGCTATTTCAAATCTTGCGCATGGTTGGTATGTATCTGCCTAAACCCATTTTTATTTATGGCCAATAATAGTATGAGGCCTTTTCATATAGATTTTATAATTCATTTAGTAAAAATAGAATTTTGTTCACTCTTACGTAATATCTAACAGAAATATACTTTTAAAAACAAACAATCCATGAACTTTCCAATTGAAGGCTAGGTATTGTTAGGTTGGTTACTATTATAATCAACCAGTTGGTTAATATTAAAATCAACCTGTCGCAGACAGACCTAAAACTTAGTTATGTATGATTCGCTGAATAATAATTTAGTCACTTATTAGAAAAATACTCTATGAAATCTGCGTACTATTATCTCACAACGATTTACTAGGCTCATGGAATGTGTGTATTAAAAATATATATATCATTTTATTAACAAAATATCGATTATAAATACTTTCTAAACTATTATTTTTTCATCGCGTTCTACTACCCGTATGAGCTATAAGCATAAGTATATTTTTAATTGGGGTAGGGACGATTAATGTAAGGCTTAGAGGAAATGTATCCACATCAGCGTGAAGCGTGAATGGGGAAAACACCGAGCTGGGGCAAGAATTTTGACCTCCCAGTCATCATAAGATCAGACTGGACGAGTCTGACATTTAATACACGTACCCACCGAAATGGTTTTCCAGACGTCTTGTTAACAAATGTAGGATAACCTTTTCAAATTTGTTCAAAAGGTTAAACATAATCCCAAGTTTAGTTTTAAAAAATACGATTTTATATTTTTTGAACATGCAATATATATTTATTTTTCCAGTAAATAAATGTAGAATCTCTATTACCTAAACTCATAAACTTTATTTTTTTTTACTAATTTGATTTTAGCTTTGTACGTAGTTTTTTGTGGGACTAATGGTGAGAATTATCCCCCCTCTCCCGTCCACCTCAAGGGACTACTAGACCTGGTCACTGGTGTATTGATAGTCAGGGATAAGTATCAAAAGGGCAAGGGTTCTCAAGTAAGAAATTTACAAAGAGCGAGAGGGATTTTGATTTTCTTCTCATCATATTCTGAGTAGTTCTTTTCCTCGCCTTAATATAGCTGTAATTACCTTCTATAAGTTTTTTTAGCACCTTGCCTTACTACCCATTAGAGTTACACGCTTATATAGGTACTAATTACGCTAATGGGCTATGGATAAGGAAGGTTGAATTTAAAGAAACATTACCCTAATTTGCGTTGAGAGAGTGGGAAACCAGCCTCAGTACACCCAACCGGGATCGAACACCAATCTCCCCGTCATCGGCAGCTTAGTCTATTACGAGAGTAGCGCCTTAGAACTTGCGTCCACCGAGGCGTGTGTCTCATATCATGCTTGGCTTTCTTCGGTAGGTTTAAAATCATATTTACTAGGTATTAATGTTCTTAGGTTTAAAAACTATTTGTTAAGAGTAGCTTCGTAGATGTACTATTTCTTGTTGGCCCATAATATTAATGCCTGTTTTTGCATTGCTACTACTTTAAACACTAATAAAAGCAATTTAAAAATATATTTAATAATGCATATACCAAGGTGCTTTTCAGCAACAAAAATTTAAACAATCAAACACATTGGAAACTTAATATTTAGAAAAAATGTAACTGTAGGATTCACCTATATTTATGCTACATATAATCTGATTATTATATTACTATAGAGGTGAAATAATATGAAGGATTTAGGAGATTTTATTTGACGAACAACTAACCATTTCTTATTCTCTACTTGTAAAACAAAATCACCGTCAATATTATGTTATTATATTACTTCCACCTCCTTTATAATAGAACTAGACATAGACATCATAGTAACTATCACTCGCCTGTTTAGCAAACAGTATCTTCTTAGTTAATACGAGTAATATTAAGTCCAAACTGACCAATAACTAATTCGAATGGGAGTGGTATTTTGAATGCGCAAAGGTAGCATAGCGTTTTAAATGTAAGCTAGAACTAAATATTTGACGAGCTATAGACTGGATCAAGTTAAGTTTAATTAAAATTTAATTTTGAAGTACAATAACGTCAATTAAATTGGAGGATGAGAAGAATCTATATAACTTTAAAAAATCAATATAATAGCCTTCAATTGGATGACTATTAATATACAATAAGGAAATCTTTTTATTCACAGTAGACGTCACTTTCAATTATATTAATACCATTAACACCTTATGGTCCATTCTTACAAATACAATTTTGTCCAATTAAGACAGATTAATATGCGCAAAAAATAAAATAAAAACCCAAATGAAAGATTAGATATAACAATACCATCTTAAAACGAGAAAACAACCCCAACAATCAGCTTTCTCTCTATCAAAGAATCACAAAACGTTACTACAATTAAAATAAGCACGCAAGTAGAACCTTTTAAGATATTTCCTTTTGTTTAGTATTTCGGGTCTTTCCTTTTCATAAGAGATGGGGTTAAAAACCTTAGTTTTGTACTTTCTCTTTTGAGACTTCTTTGTTTCTTAGTTGTATTGTGTTCGTTTCCCCTTTTTGTGCCCTTTCTCTATCTCTTACATCAGATGATTCATCATTAGTCATTCTTATCTTGTCCTGAAGTCTTTATTCACATTCCCTTTTCCCTCGTATTATATGGATCATTATTTCTGTTTTACTTTCGACAAATTAATATGTTACTCAGCAATGTTCTTTTCTTGTTTTTATCTAACGCTTCCAGGGGTTTTGGCCTTGTCAACTCCCTCTGTCTGCAGATCTATCCATCTACTATTCTAGCTAGTAAAGTAATGTTATCTCTTGTTTTTTTTTATGTAATTTTGTCTCTAATATTCGAGAAGACAGAACTAGTCGGGGAAATGATAATATGCGTGGCTGGATGTCTTCCTACATGATCTAGGCGTCTTTAGTTCACTTAAAATTGCTTTTCAAACGAGAGCTTCTAATAGGCTCCAATCTCTTCAAAGATCAAGATGATAAATCAGATAAAATTAGGGTGGTTGATGACGTCATACAAACCGTTTTCGGTTGTGTACATACATGCGCATGTGTCTGCAAAATATGAACGTCTTATTTTGGAACTAATATTTTGTATGGCTCATTTTTTAAGCTATAAATAAAAATGTATTTAATTTTGTGGACAGTTATAACTAGATACAAGTGTATGATTATGTAATATTTATTATTTCATGCACTATAATATATATTGTCGTCACAACCACGAAATAAAAACAAAATAGTTTTATTCATATTGTTTATTCTTTTAATAAGTTACGAAAAAGCCAATTATACAGTAATCCTTAGATAAGTATTATTAAAAGGTTGTTTTTTTGACACTTTTGATTCGATAACCTAGTATTCCCAAGAAAATAATAACCATTTCCAAATGAACGAATTTCAAGGAATATTTGCCGTTCAAATCTTCTGCTATCTAGCAGTTGCCACCACTCCTATAAGCTGTATGGACTTAAGATGTGTCAAGCTCCCGGAAAATATCCTCTTAGTGCAACGTGGTAAGTTTTCCTCTGTGCTCGAGTTGGTGGCGGTATTCAAGCTCCATAACCTCGCTTCGTCTCCTCTTTCTACCCTCGCTCTCTGCTCTCTAACAAACTCGTCAAAATGCAGATGTGACATTTGTGACGGCGTGCTTGGGGAATTATGTTAAAATATGTTGTGTGTCACACCTCGGCTCTAAATTTATATCTCGATGTAGGAATAAACAAGACTAAGGTACGAAGAAGTCAACTCGGAAGCTGGAATAAAATAACGCTTACTTTGTGACGGTCAAATGAACACAAATTCAAAACTTAAATTAAACTAATAAAATAAAATAATACTCTATAGATAAAACCACACTTTTTTATGCTAGGCAGAATTTGTCCGCATGCTCTATTCGTAATGTATATTAATTATCTTTTTTATTAATGTGTCTTACTAACTACTTACTTACTAATTACACTATGTGTTAGGGATGAAGAAGATTGAACTTAGAGGAAGTGTTCGAGCAATTTTGTGGAGATAGTGTGAAACCATTTAGTAAAAAACATTCTTACCAAACCCAACCGGGATTCAAACTACAATCTCCCCGTCATCATCAGTCCAGTCTATTACAAGAGATCTTGTTCCATTCGTCCTGAGAGGTGGGTATAAATTAATTAAAGACTCATGAAGAGGAAATGGAATTTTAAGGAAATCAAATGAGCTATTATCAAATTAATGGAGTGTGTCAATGAACCTCTTTAGGATTTGAATATCAGACCCCCAAATTAAAGTCTAGAATAGTGATCTAGCTATGTGGGTAAATATAGAGATCCAAATATGGTCTGATAAGAAATCTGAAAGGAAATATTTTATGAGTAGGCCTTCACTAACACATGATCGCATCAAAGAGTATTAAAGTCAGTTGAGTACTTTTTAAACTACATCAGATATAATAACTTTTTTCTAAAGAGAATTCGAGTTGATAAGAATGTCCATAGCTTTTACTCGAAACGACAAGACATAAGTCAAGATGTGTAGTCGTAAAATAGAGTATTATAACATTTGACAGAAATATTGTAAAAGTTTTCAAATAAAAAATTCTCACATCATTGAACACATTTTTTCTAAAATTTCTTTGGCATCAGGGTCGATTTCGAATAAAATTTGACATATTATATGATTGTATTTTTCTATTCTCTCTTTTTCTATCAATTAATAAAAAAAAGGGGTTATAACCGATTTTATTTATTTAATAACCAAGAGCAGCGCATATTCGCATATGAGAGGATAACATTAAAATTGATCTGAAAGGGATAGGGTGTAATTAGGTGGATTGGATAGAACTAACTCAAGATAGGGATAGGTGGCGTTCTTTTGTAAGTGTAGCAATGTACTTTCGAGTTCCTAGTGCCATATATTAAGTAAGTGATGTTTCATAATTCAAACTAACTGTTTCAAAAAAATATATCTGAATAGATTTGTTTACGTTTGTCACAGAATAAATTTAAACTAAATTGTTATATCCATCCACTATTTTTTTGTTGTTTAAGTTTTAATAATTGAAATATGACCTAAAACGTTAAGATGTTTTCTTTTAAATGCATACAATAAGTCACAAAATTCATAAGTAAAAAATGCATAGTGGTGTTCTTTATAAATGTTGAAACATAAAAAAGTAAGTATATGGTTCATTAAGTCAACCGTTTCACTCCCAAATTTGTTTTAGCTCCAGCCATAAGGTGTTTCGCGAAATGGGAAGAGTCAGGCGTGAACCGCGTATTGTGGTAAATAATTGCCGAACAGAATGTTAATGAGCCTCGGTGGCTCACTGAAAGGTGTGTATCAAGAGGAGTACCATAAGGGCATGTCTTACGCCATTGCCCACAACACAACACTGGTGGGACTTAAATGTAATTTTTAAATATACTTAGGCCATATTAAATATTTACTTCTTTTTCCTTTTTTTAGAGAGTTGATTGTAATCGAAAAAATAATTCGCCTTCTAGCTAGATGATGAATCTTTTAAAGTATCCACAAAATAATGTGTGTTACAATTACGTATGTCCCAATGTCTGTCTCTCTTTAGGTTTACGGCCAAAGTGGTTTGATGTATTTTGTTCAAACAAACTATTTAGATTATAATTATTATTATTAGCACCGCGTCTTACTACCCGTTCGGGTTATACGCACTTACGCTAATGTGTAATGGTAGGGTGATTGTGAGATGAAATGGAGGACCTACAGTTTAACGTGGAATCCGAACCACGGTGGAGGCCTGGCTTTCCTCATATTCACAAGATGTCTTGTCAGATGTGAAGGAAGGGTTTGGTAATCAGATAAATCTGTGCCGGGACTGAGGATTGAACCCCTGCCGCCAGCATAGAAGTCTGACACCTTACCCCTAGACCGCCAGGTCACCTACAACAAGTTAGGTGTTAAATTATCATTAGTCAAGATGTGTATTTAGTCTAGCCCTCAAATCAAGGATAGTTTACTTGTGATTGATTTTTTGAAAAAACTTCATAAATTATAATAGACTATTTGCGAAAGTGTGTATAAATATGCTGTACCATTTATTTTATCTGTTTTCCTTATCTTACTATCCATTTGGGCTATTCACTAAAATTTACATTCACATTTTACATGTTATAAGAACTTGTCTGCATATTTTACCAATAAATTTTGTGACACTCTGTATATAACTACTAGGGTTTTTATCTCATTAATTACAAGCTGAAATAACTTGTGATAAAAATATTAATTAAACTATGTGGATAAGTAAGGGAGATGTTCTACCATAAATAATCTTAACCTAGATGCCAACAGATGTGGCACGGTGCATGGTAGAATTTCATTGGAAAAACAGCCGGTGGAGAAAAGTGGTAGATTCGTTGTAGTCGCGGTGGGCAATTGGGGAATTAAAATTCCTCCGACATTAGTGAGAAAGGAAAGAGAAATTCTACGAAATTAAGTCAGCAGAGAGAAATGAAGGACGTATTCGGGAAAATAGAATGAGGTATAACTGCCTAGCTTCTATTTAAATTCACGTTTCGAGTAATAATGAAAGAAAATTTAATTTAAAGTCGGAGAAGGAATAGGTGAAATATATGACAAATGACGACGCGTTAAAATGCTTTGCATTACACATGGACTTATTTTAAAAAGTTAAGTTTATTTACAAAGATGTAAAGCTAAATCTAACTTATCCAAGTTAAAGGTACTTATTTAATTTAATTAAATTACTCCTAAAACACTAGAAAAGTTTTAGTTTTTTTAATCTAAAAAGAGCAAAAAGGCAAATATTTAATCAAGTATCTGAACCAATTGTATATATATATATATATATATATATTAAAATTGTTAGTAAAAATCAGTTTTATGGAAGAATGTTGGTGTGTTTAAGTTCTAAATATGCTTGATTCGGCTTCAAAACTATTGATAATTTATGGTTAGAAATATATTTAATGTGACTAAACTTTTTTACACACTGTAAATAAATTAACTTTGTATCATAAACAACTTTAAATTGTGTTTTATAATTTGCTGGCCCACCAGGACACCGAAAAATTCTTGATACGACCTAAAATCAACGGCCAAGGGTAACATTGGTAACTATGCTGCTAATTCTCCCCCTAAAATTACTGTGGAATGCTGGTCAACAAAATACTACCTCAATTTTTGTTTTGACCTGGCGGTATAGGGGTAAGTTGTCAGACTTCTGTGCTGGCGGCCGGGGTTCAATCCTCGGTCCCGGCAAAGATTTATCTGATTACCAAACCCTTCCTTCACCTCTGACAAGACATCTTGTGAATGTGGGGAATGCCAGGCCTCCACCGTGGTTCGGATTCCACGTTAAACTGTAGGTCCTCCTTTTCATCTCACAATCACCCTACCATTACACATTAGCGTAAGTGCGTATAACCCGAATGGGTAGTAAAACGCAGTACTAATAATAATAATAATAATAATAATTTTTGTTTACAGTTACGTTCATTACTTTGTTAATTCGAATTAGCCTGTTGAAGAAACTGATGATATATTAAATAAGATATTTATATCCACGAAATAATGTCCTGTACGGCTGATGCTGGGAAGATCAGGGTTTGAAACCCGGTCAGATATACTGAGGGTGGTGTTTCCTCGATAGTTTTCACTTTCCTTGCACGATAATGTGGATACACTTCCTAAAAATTAAAACTTCATCATCCCTAACACAATAAAGTTATTAGTAAATATGCGTTTTGCCCTAATGGTTAGTATAATGCTCTGCTAAATGAGACTATATATATTTATATACACGTTATATTTAAGGATGACGAACTTAGCCGTCAATTTATAATCCAATCCAATTTATTATTTTGGGTTTAATAGATTTCAAATATTCAAAAAACTCACAAATTTAACTTTATAAACAAATATCAAAACCTACCTACATTATTAAAACTTGCACTAGCACACTTTGGTGGCAACATGGTCTAAACTCTTGCAGTAGAATAGACTGCCGATTACGGGGAAATAGATGTTCAAATCCCAGTCGGGTGTATTGAGGGTGGTTTTTCCTAAATGTTTTTCTATTCTACCTCCACACACATTCGGGTTCACTGCCTGTAGATTCAATCTTCTACACCCCTAATACATTAACTTAATTAATACAAATGGGCAGTAAGTGTGATGCTTTAAAAAAAAGGTTGTACTAAGTGTGTACATTCACAAGTTTTTATTAATTATATATAAAATGTTTCTCTCCCATGCCGGAGGTGAAAGGTCTAAAATGTAAAGCTCATTTAGTCTGGTTGGCTGGTGACGGGGAGGTTGTGGTTCGAATCCTGTGGGTAGTTTTCCTGAATTGATTTCTCCTTTCCCACAAGGCCATTGCAAGTAAATTTAATATCGAATTCTACCATCATCAATCCTAGTTTACTTAAGGACATTAATATGTACAGCCCAAACCAGCGTTTAAACGTGGTTAAAAGAAATCTGCATCAAGTTTTTCGTAAGTCGTACTCTTCAATTACAAAAAGGGCAGAAACTATAGGAATTACTCTGGATAATAAAAAACGCCCCGTTTCCTCAATAGTTTCAATGAAGACTTAAGGATAGTTTAATAATAATAATAATAATAATAATAATAATAATATTAAGAGGTATAAGAACAATAACAATAATAACCATAATAATATATATTGTATTTCCACTATAACGATTAATTACCAGTTCCTCTGTCAAGCCGAAAAAATCTCGAAAGTAGACCCAAGCTCAAAAGGGTGCGGGAATAAATGGTGATAAAAATTTTCGTAGGGACCCCCAAACTAGGGTTTTTTCCTAAAAAACCAAACTCTAAAAGATCTTGAAGCCTAGAGGAACTAGGAATCTGAAAGTTTTCAAGTATGTGGCCTCTAACCCAAAAGGATGCAGGAATGCGTCCATAATGATAGAAAATTCACATGGGGCCCCTCCAAAAAAGTACAAACAATTATTTTATTTTTTTTCATTTTAGAAAACATTCGAAATTTAAATAAATGAGGAGCAGTAATAATTCTGGTTAAGACTTCGAAAAACCTAAGGTTATAATAGAAAGGTGAACCATTTATTTCAATACATTAACTGTGTTCTCGCATGACGACCTTGCGCCATGAATATGGTACATACGTACCGAAACATGTCGGCCAAAGTTTAATCGGCTTCTAAGCGCTGATACTTGCCCAAGGAGTAACGGGACTCAAATCAAGTTTAAGACTTGGTGACCTGGCGGTCTAGGGGTAAGGTGTCAGACTTCTATACTGGCGGCCGGGGTTCAATCCTCGGTCCCAGCATAGATTTATCTAACTACCAAACTCTTCCTTCATCTCTGACAAGACATCTTGTGAATGTGTGGAATGCCAGGCCTCCGCCGTGGTTCGGATTCCACGTTAAACTGTAGGTCCTCCATTTCATCTCACAATCACCCTACCATTACACATTAGCGAGTGCGTATAACCCAAACGGGTAGTAAGACGCGGTGCTAATAATAATAAGTTTAAGACTTCGTTTCTTCACTTAAACACTGAACATTTTTTAACAGCTTGTTGCGTTTTCAGCCTTATTTAACATTATTTGTATTTCCTGTAACACAATACTTTCACATGTTTACTCCATTTAAATTAGCCTTTTTTCAGTGTTTGAATTTTAATTGTATGTTATCCTCAATTCATTTTTGATATTAATTATTTTAATATGTTTTTCATGTATATATTTTTCTGAATGATAGTCACCATTTGACTTGATAATTATATTATGTCATGAATATTTTTAATATTTTTATTTCATATATTTTTAATGCTTGTTGAAAGCGAAGCTTGACTTGTCTCTCAATATTAAAATATATTTAATTTTAACTTGTTAATAATTTTTTATTTTTTATTAATCTCTTTAGTATACTATCCTTTCAGCTTTCTATTATAACCTTAGGTTTTTCGAAGTCTTAACCATAGTTTTTTTTTATTGTTTATTATTAGGGTGGTTAAAAATGATTCCCATTCGCAATCATTATCCAACAAGTGGGGCACATTACACAACCAGAGATAAAGCCATTGAATTTTTTTTACGGTGTTATCCCAGTATTATAATTCAATTCAATTTTATCTAAGATTTAGATGCAAATTACATAAAATATTACATTATATTTTTAGCACCGCGTTTTACTACCCATTCAGGTTATATTTAGAGGAAGTGTACCCACATTTTCGTGGGAGAAAGTGGAGAGCCGTGTTGGTAAAAACAACCTCAGGTCACCCGACCAAGTTTCTAACCTTGATCTCCCCGTCATCGGCGGTCAAATCTACAGCGAGAGTAGTGCCTTAGACAATGCGGCCACCGAAACGGATTCTTACATATTTTAATACCAAATTACCTTAAGGTACATCTTCAGGTCGTTTATATGACCATACATATTCCTATACTTTAGTTTTGATATTAATAACTCTAAAATAAATAAATAGAAATTGTTAAAAAAAATTAAAATTCCTTTCATCTACCTTCAGTTGCGAAGCCAATAATTTTATTTATTTTCCAGATTTTTGTTTTTTTATTTTGTGTATTAAATTTTTACAAATCTAAATAAAGAATGCATCATGATAAATAAAATAGCAAATATATTTCAGCGCACAATTTCAGAGGAGGAATTTAGAATATTTTAGCCTGGTTTTAGTGTATTAAATTCTGATATTCTTGAAATTAAAAGTAAATTTTGATAGTTATCGAAATTTAGGATCAAGGTCAAAGTAATAAATGAAGGGGTATGTATTTAATAAAAGCTACTGCCTCTTGTCTATCGTACAAAATCTAAACATCTATCTAAAATAATAAAAAGGTTTAGGACGTGTTTACATTTTTGTTTGAAATATTTTAGAATCAGATTTGATATATAATTTAATCCAATATGTTGAAGTACATTATAGAAAACAATCACTCTTTCTATTTATTTATTTTAGGCTCTACATATATAACTATGGTTGTTTTTCAACCTTTCTCACATTTTTTAGTATTTCCATGGGTATTTTCATTATTTCTTTGCTATTTTACCTCTCTATTTTTTTATACATCCAGAATAGAGATCACAAATTATCCGTGGAGCTCAGAGAAAACAAAAGAAAGAGTGGCAACCCCTCTTCTTTTTTTTTCATACTCTTCATACAAATCCCATCCCTTTTCCTATTTTGTGACACTCCTAACAAGCAACATACAAAAAGTCATAGTCAGCGATAGCGAGGGTTTTGCTTCCTCTTACACTTCCTCTTTGCTTTGTTATAAATTCCGAACATTCACATTTGTTGTTTGCGAGAAACATTTTCATCATCTAAATATATAATATACATACTTTATATATCGCATTTATCAGCTTCCCGTTAAAATTGTTTTTTAGTGTGGTATTGTTTAAATCTTTCACTTTGTAAACTATCCAAGACATTGATAAAATAGCAATGATTTAAAAATAAATATTATCTGCAAATAACTTTGTAAATATTGGTCTGATGCAGTATATATTTTAAAATCTTTATTCCACTATAGTCCTGAACAAGGCCGTAGCCAGGTTTTTTTGGGGGGGGGTTCAAACCCCCTGCAAAAATTTTATGCCCAAAACATATATGGCTTTATTTATGGTTCAAACAATATCAAAATTAAGATGAAAATACCAATTATGGGGTTGTGTTGCCGTAAAAAATACTTCAGAGAACTTCTAGAGGTGTTAAATATTTAGAAATTTCCCTAGCCTTTGGCATTTAAGGGGTTATTATACTATAAAAAAACACTTCACAGAGCTTCAAAAAGTGTTTAGTATTTAGAAACTTGCCAAGCCTTTGGCAGCTAGGAGATTATTTTACCATTTAAAAAAACACTTCAGAGAGCGTCTAGAACTGTTTATCATTTAGAATATTTTTTTCTAACTTCCAGCAATTGGGGGATATGCCCAACAAACCTTCCCTGGAATTATTGGACGGCGACGGCCTTGGTCTTGAATAATCTTAGCAATATTTAAAACCAGCTTATTATTTTGTAGTATGATTTGTCTTTGAAAATAATGTAAAAATGTTCAAAAACATATAACAATAATTTTAAGTGTTTAAAATAAAATAATCTTTATTAGCAACCATAACGTGTGTATATATATATAGATTTAAAGTTTAATTGTGATTTTAAGGAAGTTTCCTACCTGTGACATCACGCCGGGTCAAGATATGATTTCCCATGTTAATTAATTAACGCTTTGTTCAGCGAGATTTTAGGATATAGTGTTGAAACAAAAACCAAAATGTCTTGAAAAATTCAAAAAATAGTCTTATAGTTTCACAAAATTATTATTTTATCTTGAAGTAGTTTTTTCGTAAACGTATTTTTTACTAATCATCTACAACTTAGGCTACTTTGTTTAGTCACGAAAATGGACTATACGAGTCTTCTTGCCAGAGTGCAGATCAAAAAACTTTGTGGAAACATAGTCTATCTAGAATAGGAACAAGAAAAACGTAATTTTGTAAAAGCAAGTCAATATCTCGAGGAGCAAATAATATAGTTATTGTGTGAACTCGCCAGAGGAAGAGGGGAAGTGCAGGTTAACAACCAACTCCGCAAAATATCTTCAAAACCTCTAAGTATACATGTACTTAAACATTCATAATTACATAATATCAAAAATGTGTGTATTTTTAAAATCGTATTAAAGATTAATACGAAAAAAGCAATAAGTTTGGTCAAATATTTGAAATCCAAAAACAGACTATACTAAAAGCATTGTCAATAATTTGTTTATTGCCTCGATCAAACGTCAATCCAGTGTGAAATTTAAAATTAAATAATTTGAAAGCCAAAAGGTTATGATAAAAATATTTATCCTTATCCTATATAACGAATCAAAAATGTTATAAGTAAAACATATAATTTAAATAAATACACCAATATTTGCCTTGCCAAATAATATACCAAACTGAGTTGGTGTCTGTCTGTTACTCAATCACTCAAAATCCACTAAGCCGAGTGTGCCGAAATTTCACATTGCCAAAAATCTGACGTCCGGTTAACGTATAAGTTCATTAAAACTTACGTTCGTCACTTTATTTCAATATTACGGCTACCAAACACTACTATTGGGACTTTTTTTCAGCTCCTTCTCTTTGGATTTTAACTGGAGAAACTTTGAAAGGAACATATATATATATATATATATATATAATATATTATTATTATTATTAGCACCGCGTCTTACTACCCGTTCAGGTTATACGCACTTACGCTAATGTGTAATGGTAGGGTGATAGTGAGATGAAATGGAGGACCTACAGTTTAACGTGGGATCCGAACCACGGTGGAGGCCTGGCATCCCCCACATTCACAATATGTCTTGTCAGAGGTGAAGGAAGGGTTTGGTAATCAGATAAATCTGTACCGCGACCGAGGATTGAACCCCGGAATCCAGCACAGAAGTCTGACACCTTACCCCTAGACCGCCAGGTCACCTTATATAATATAAAACACATCCCGGGCAAAGAACGGGTAATAAGTAAGTAGCTATTAAAACCAAAAATATTAATGCCCTCAAACGTGATTTGAGTCCGGCCTTCTGAATCAGATTCAAGTTTATTAGCTAACTGCCTTTTAGTTGGTCTTAAAGAGCCCTACTATGTTATCTCCTAGAAATACAATAAACCTGTCATGACGATGTATTCAACTTGGCACAATGACGATGTAGCCTTCAGGGACCAACCAAATTTGGTTAATTCGATTAGCAAGGGTTAAGGGAGAAGCGAGGACCTTTAAAATTAATTAAATGTGGCAACTGTGCCACCACCAGGCAAGTCGGGTTGACACTAGCAGTGTTCAAACCTTTACGAGATTAATACTGCTCTGTATGCGAAGCTTAAGGGGTAATTTGCCATCTGGTGGTTTCTACAACGCCGTATATAGTGCGTTTACCTTGTAAAGTAGCGGCTTAAACTAGAAACGGCAAGATAAGCCTATACCTTGCACGATACTGAGGTAAACAGACAGGTAATATTATTAATTTCAGTTTTAATCCAAGTATATTTATATATAATTTTTTTCCATACCCTGCGTATTAATACCCTCCAGTCTAGCCACATTTAACTACAATAATGGACTGAATAATGTAGAGCTTAGAGGAATTGTATCACCATTTTCGTGGAGGGAAAGTTGTAAACCATTTAGGAAAAACTACCTCCCCTTCGTGTTGGGATTAGAACCCACATCTACTCGTCGTCAGTAGATCAAACTAGAATATGTCGAAGTTTAAGGTTGGGATCTATGGAAAGCAAGAGAAGCCAGTGTTTTTAAATTTTTATAGCAAAGCATTTTTTTGGCCAAAATAAAATAAAATATTGCTCCAGTACAAACATAAAGTTGTATTTTCTTCACATGGTGATATCAAAAGTTCTTGAATATGTGTTATGAAAAACTTTTTAATTCAAGATAAAAGTTATAATTAAATTACAGGGCACCGTTGACAGATAAGCAACTACATTTAACATCACCATGTTAAGACAATTAAACTATAAGTATCTACTGGATTACTATTTGATTTACTTTGGTCAAAACAGATTTTTACGATTAAAACAGAAAAAACACTGCCCCTAACTCACGTTCCCTACACTCTCATCTTAATTTTTATAAGTGAATAATAATAATATATAGTTTCACTCCCCCGGCCTGACGGTTCCCCCAGACCAAAGGATTACTCTTATCCCACTTTCCACTTCTTTGTAATGGCCCTGGGAGGTCGATGACCTGTTCAAATGTCCTTCCCCCCCTCTCCACCCCCAAAAAAAATATTCCGGGATCACGATCAACTTAGCGTTCAAGTAAAGGCTCTCATCGATTTTTTTAATGGAAGTCATCGCGGTTCTCATAAATTAACGTAGGTGTGACTTTAACTTAACGTAAAAGTTTCCCAAGGCCATAAATTCCACGTTACGTTACGTTAAGTGTACCATGACTGTGTTTCCTCCGACCAATCATGTTGCGAGAAAATCAGCACTACTATTTAGTACTTCATTTGTTTACAGATTTGGTGTGCAGATGAATTCTTTGTTATGGTTCGTCAACAGCGGAACGTCGTGGTATTTCTTTACATTTTATTTTGTAGATCCAATAACCTTCCATTGCAAGTACTTGGAGAATAACCAGATTTAACTTCTCGCCTTCCATTTTAGGGAAAAATTTGTTTTCAAACCATCTAATGTAATTGGCTTTTCCTTGCTAGAGTGGTTACGTTAAGTTACGTGAACGCCTGATCACATTGTATGTCTCTTTGCGTTCCATTAACATTAAGTTGAACGTAATCTCAGCATTACAGTATTCAATTTCCATACCCCTGTGAAAAAATGTGATAGGTTTAGTCTAGTTGTGGTTTTCTGTGTAGGACATACCATAAGCGTGGGATGGCTATGAACATGATTTAATCCCTGTCTCCGTTTCAAATGTCCTTCAATACTGCTGCATTACCGTAGCGCTATTAACAATTTGCAGCTTTGATTGCCCCTTTCACAAATTTGGTTGATAAATGACACTAAACTAAAATGTGCTTCGTTGACTTGCTATAAAGGACTCACAAACGATAGCTATAGTTAACAATTATCTAGCAAAACAATTAATCTAATGATAGTATCATTTCCAAATTGATGCATTTAAAACTAAGAACCTCAACCCGAACCTAAGCGATAAAATTAATATTTTTATATTAGTCCAGTCAATCAGTGCTCGAAATGGGTTCTACCTGGAAAGTTTTGGAGAAGTTCTGATTTTTGGGTCATTTATATTTTTCGGTGTGCTAATTAAGAATTTCCACTTTGCCACCTAGAAAATTTTCGGTAAATATTAAAAAAATGCAAAAAACAACAAAAAAACTTGACTATTTTTGGTTGTTTTCTTACAACATGAAAACTATGCACTTTTCGAGAAAAATTGTTATATACAAAAATAAACTAGAGAAAATTCCCTACAATTTAACATTGCATGTTTTATTTTTCCAGACGAATAGTTAAGGCGCAAACGCGCGTTGAAACTATTTGAATAAGTGACAACGCTCAGTGTTCATCATTCAAGCGCAACCTGCTTCTTTCTCGTGATGAAGCTCTATTTTGATGATATTCTTATTAAGAACTAGTAATATGTGAATATCTTACAGTTTTCATTGTTATACCTAGTACCTTGGTGTTTATAGGTATAGGGCTATAACGTATACTCGTGTTGATACATGTGGTTTTTATTAACATAGGTACTGTTACAGTGACAAACTAAAAACAGTCGTGATAAAAAAATGTGTAGGAATACAATATGCAAGGGAAATATGTAGGGATAATAATAATAACAATAATATCAAAATCGTCTGGGCCGCTTTGTTGCTGAAGGTCCAGGCTGACCGATGTCTTTGTCCTCTTCCTTCAGAGCCTTTCGTTCATCTAGAAAATAAGTAAAGTAAAGAAGTAAAAAATTGTTATGTTAGTTCAACATTAGTGTATCAAGGTATGACTAAGGTGTAAAACCATCAAAAGTGGGTTATTAAAGAATGCATAGCTGTGTTCGTAAATGTATTAATCAAAATACCTTATGATGGATCCGCTTCAAGTTCTTGGCCCGGGTCTTGAATTCCTTGGACGTCAGGATCGTCCACATCTTCATCCTCGTCCATATCAGCTTTCTCCAAGTTGTCGCAGGTTCCTTCACAGTTTAAACAAATTTTCGAACAATATAGGCCTGCCTTTCTACAGGCACAATTCCCTTGGCAGCCTTTCTTACATTTGCATGAAATGTGATTTAATATAGCTTCTGGGGCAAGGGGCTGCAGGGTGGTGACTGGCATGAGGCCGTTCTTAGATGTTTTCCACCCCCATTGTTCGGGTCTTTTTTCATGACCAAGCCATTGTTGAACCTGATGGAACACCCGTAGCGAATGTTGTCTTGCTGCAGCTTCAGTAGGGGGTAGTGAGGCAATGTTGGCTGTGGTCTTGTATGCAGACATTACATAGTGCCTGTACCTCAACTTATTTATTGAAGCTACTTTTTTCCCCACCTACATCGTACAATGCAATAAGGAAACGTTCACCCGCATCGACAACTGCCTCTTTATCATTTTCAGGGTTTTTAAACACCTGAACAATGTTAATCAGATCAGGATTATTCTTCAAAGTATGAAGAAATTTCATCTTACCCTGATTGAACAAAGCTGATGTTGTGTCACGCCCATTCATGGCATGTAAAAACAATATGTGCTCGGCAACTGCTTTGTCAACTGCACTTAGAGGAGGATATAGTGTCTGAGGGACTTTGCCTTTTCCTGGCTTAAGTAAGTGAACGTTAGGAGAAGTACAGATACCTGTCAAGATGACTATAAGATCTACATCTTCACCGACGACTATGACAGATTCATGTGTTGGTGCCAAGGTAAGAGCTGTGTTGATAATCAGGGTATCCGCATCTTCTTTTGCTTGTTTGCAGACCATGTTACCCTCTGTGAATTTCGTCACTAGCATGGATATCAAACGACTTTTATTCTTAGAGTTGGCAAGGAATTTCTCCTGAGAGACCGTAGGTGTCATTGTTCCATTAAACAGTATTTCGATAGAATTGTTTTTGCGTGCTCTCCTCGAGCGCTCCAGGTATTTAGTGCTTTTTTCAGCAACTTGGTCGGAGTATCCATCAAAAACGACTACCGCACTTGACTTGTAGCTTGATCGAACAAATGCAACATAACTGTCAAAAATATCTGCAAATGACTGCCCTCTGCGCCACACAACTCGATCCCGGTTTTAGAAATGATAGGGAGGGGAGCGGGAGAAATAGAGAGATCGCGCGGCAGAGAGACGGATACGAGGCGAGGGAAACATATACAAACTATTTCAGCGCGCACTTACGCCTAAACTATTTGTCTGAAAAAAAACCTATACAGAGCTAAATAGTGGAAAATTTTCTCTAGTTTAATTTTTTATACGGTACATTTTCTGTAAGAGTGCATATTTTTCACGCTATAAGCAAAAAACAAAAAATTGTCAAGTTTTTTTGTTGTTTTTTGAATTTTTTTCATGTTTCCCGAAATGTTTTGAGGTGGCAAAGTGGAAATTCATAATCAGCACCCCGAAAAACATAAATGAACCAAAAATCAGGACTTCTCCAAAACTTTCTAGGTAAAAATACCAAATTACTGGACTATATTGAAAGTGGGTGAACCACTTCGGTGGCCGCATAGTCTAAAGTGTCACTCTCGCAATAAACTAGACTGCCGATGACGGGGAGATCAAAGTTCGATCCTGGTCAGGTGTACTGAGGGTGGTTTCCTACTCTCTCGCCACGAAAATTCTGGTAGACATAGTTTTCGTATAGTTTATACCATTTTGACACTTTTAAAAATATAGTTTAGCACGGTGATTTAGGTATGACTAGCACTATGCTATGTTTTAATAGGGTGAGGCAATTTTGATAAACTTATTTAAGGAGGCTACGTTTCCTATATTTAGGGTGAAATGAATCTTTGAAATGAAATAAGTAATTTTAAAAAATGACCAATAAAGGACTATGAGTTTAGCAAGTTAGTGAAATTTATTGGAAGCTTTTTTTCACGAATTATTTGAGTAGCAACGGCAATATTTTTTAAAATATCTTATTCTTATCTCAATTTTTTGTTTTTATATTATAGCTACCTCCCCTTCTTTTTAGAAATGTAATCACTTTCATGGGTATTAATAATGCTTCTTCATGTTACGTTTTTAAGTCCTAAGTGATCTATATTAATGGTTTTCAAAAATTCGAATACTTATAACTCCATAATATGTATTTAGGAAAAATATATAAATATTGTTTATTGTTTAAATTTGTGAACAACTTCTAACACTTTTTTCTTCATTTGTTACCAAATTTATAGTCAATGGCTAATGTAAAGTGCCAATCATACGCTTGCCAACTTTTATTTAAAAAAAAATAGAAATGCTCTATTTTACTGGCACCAAACAAGCCCAAAATTCTTCACCTATTTAAATTTTAATTTCATTTCCTGATCCTGGAAGAGGGTTGGTATTCTGGAGAATAATTAAGACAGCGTGTGTGTGTGTGTATATCAATTTTGATTGAATTCCGTCAATCGATTCACACATTTAAAAATAGTATTGTAAAACACACACACACACATGTGGCTAGTCGTTGAATCGCTGAGGCATATAAAGAGCTGAATAAAAATATCGTCCATCACATATGGCAATTTCCCTCTCAATAAGTAAACCAAAAATTTCGACTAAGCCAACTCTAGCGAATCTCGCCAAATCTCTGTTCAGAAACTTTCCAGCAAATCATGGGTGACACGCCCTAAACTAATCCAATATTCCAGTAAGCCTCCGGAACCTTGTCACTTGTCCAACGTAGTGGCGGCTGCCTGGAACTGTCCCAAACTGTCCAGTGGCCACAAATACACCCTCACTATTTCCCTCTACATTTTCCTTCTCTTGCTCTTTCTACGAACTCTTTCTCTTTCACGTGTAGATACGAGCAAGCTGGAATTTATAGCTTTAACAACCATTTTCTCTGGGAGCGCACACACACATACATACACACACTACAGCGTCAAAATAAATACCAAAATCGTACTTCTATTTATTCACAAAAAAAAAATCGATAAACGTAAGGATTTAATAGATCCGCTTAGGTTACCGCATATTCTAAGGCGTCACTCTCGCAATTTACTGGACAGCTGATTACAGGAAGATCGGGGTTCAAAACCCGGTTGAGTGTATTCAAGGTAGTATTCCGTAAATGGTTTTCCATTCCCCCTCCACGTAGATGTAGATACACTCCTTCTAAATTCAACCATCATCATCCTTAACAAATTAGCGTAATTATTACACATGTGTTAAAACCAAACGGTTAGTAAAATATGGTGCTAAAAAAAGACATCTTAGATCTATTTTTAGATAATCGCCTTTACCTTTGAAATACGAGCTAAAACTTGAATAAAGACATTAAAATAAATGTGTCCTGTTTCAATGTATTCTGTCCAAGCTTTTAACTCACTCGTACTGACAGCTATGTGGACTCAATGGAAAGATCATCGAGTTTGTTTTGCCGGTGACGGAGAGTATGGCTTCAAATCCCAACCGGGTGTTTTGAGGGTTTTTGCTAAAATTATTTCCACTTTGCTTCTAGGAAAATGCGTGTACATTTTTTCTAAATTCTACCGTCCACATTTCTACCTTATAGGTGCATCAATTTCAATAAATTGCACTTTCGGCCACATTCCTTTAAAAAATGTTTAAAAAATTTCCAGTGATGATAATCAAAATATAATATATTTATTTTGATCCCTAATAAACTTTGTTGCAAACATTTCTTTGTCTAGACCAAGCCGATTGGTAATTAGTGATTAAATAATCAATATGTTAACCGGCCCTAAATAAATAATAAAAGGAGTGATTTATTTTTAAAAAATTCGTCAGCGTACACGACACAGTTTTTATTTTTATTTAAAAAACAAAAACCAGAAAAAAACTTGTTTTGGTTTATCTAGAATTGGAAAATGAGAGAGTGTGTAATTTTTTTGTCTCTTGGAATACAAATAATTAGCATTTTTTCCGATGTTTTCCTTTCTCCCGAGTGAGTATATATATGTAGAAATTTAGATTGGACCAGCTTTAACCTCGCGCTTAAACAACACGATGCTCACAGAGCTATTACATTTAAAAGTTCCCTTGGGAAATAAAGTAGCATTCATTTAGCAAGAAACTTGGAGCAATAATGATAGCGTGGGAAAAGCGGAGCGTGTATATTTCCTTTTGTTTCCTATTTTTATCTGGTTATCGAGCTTCATTAGAATTTTAAAATAGTTTTTTGGCTTGTATTATATTTCATTTATCCTAAACGTAGGGGAATGCCAGGCCTCCACCGTGGTTTGGATTCCACGTTAAACTGTAGGTCCTCCATTTCATCTAACAATCACCCTACCATTACACATTAGTGTAAGTGCGTAAAACCAAAACTGGTAGTAAAACGCGGTGCTAATAATAATAATAATAATAATAATAATAATAATAATAATAATAATAATCCTAAACGTACTTCGAGGTTGACTGAGGTAAAAGGAACCAAATTTTGTGAATGGAAAGATTAAATCATTTAGAAAAAAAAAAACATAGTACAGCTTCCCAGGATTCGATTCCCTGAAGAAAAACATCAACATTAAACCCGAATAAGATTCGAACCTTGATCTCCCCATCAGAGTCAGAGGTAGTCCAGTATATTGTAATAGTGAAGCCTTAGACTACCCGACCACCGAAACTGGGTTTTAAATATTATTACTGTCTATTAATAAAGCAACTTATCTTCTTAAAGAATATAATATTACAATGAAATTTTTTTTTTTAAATGCCTCAGCATTCGCCTGAAGGTAAGCCTGGTAAACTGCAATGTAGATAAACTATGCCTATTGTACCTGTATGTGATTGAACTCTAACCTTATGGGTCAGGGTCAACATTTTTTAAACAGTAAAACAGTTCTTTTAGTGTATTTTTAAGTTGTTAGTCAAATTATTACTTAGCTCCAAACTGTACTTGCCTAGAGGAGCACTAATAACAAATTAACCAAAATAAAGTGGTAAATCTTAGATAAGTCAATCAGTAGATTGTTTTCGTATTAAATAGATTGCGCGAAACGGATATTCAACTATGCGTGACTTTTCACCTATTCAATTATATTACGAACTATAAACACTTCATTATCTTAAGCTATAAGTGATTAAGTGTTGAGTTAGGGTGTTTTTTACTCTTAAGTTAAAAAAAAAGAATACAATAAGTGAAATATATCTCAATGTACTTTCTATTAGCAGATCTTTTTTTTTTAAAAAAAACCTTAATTAATACTGACATTCATTCAAGTAATTAATCCTCCAATTATTCTTGGGACCTAAATTGATCACCTCATAAAATACTATTTTTTTAAATCTACCAAATGGATGAAAAACAATAGCCCTAAATAAATTTAAAAAATATATTTAAAAAAATTGAAACAATGTAAACAGATACACAGTAACATTAATCTTGATCTACACCTGAAAGCTTTCATGGTTCACCACATAAATGGGAGTATTGTGATTGTTCACTGATCATTTATTTTCTAAGCAAGGAACATTTCGATGTCGACAGCTCAGTCGGTCGTTGTATAAACCTGAGGAGTGCATTCAGTGTAGAGTTAATTACGATCCGCATAAGAGCTTAGTATAGTACATGGAGAAGCCCAACATACTTTGAAGTTGTAGCGGAGGGGATTAAAACACAAATAGTTTATTATTACAGAGGAATAATAAGGAAAAATGGAAACGCATATATATATATATAGAGAGAGAGAGAGAGAGAGAGAGAGAGAGAGAAGGGGGAAGGGAGGGGGAGAGAGGGGGAAGGAAAGAGAGGGAAGAGAGGGGGAGAGAGAGAACGAGGGAGAGGGGCAAGTTAGATGAAGCTTGAGCATGATCAAATTATTTAATATATAGATATATGTACTCGTATATATAAAATTGTATATAACGTATACACAAATGTAATTATAGATACTTATTTGTAGATTTTGAAAATTGACACCTGGACACAGGAATTAAACCTGGAACCCTTGACTTCGCGCGCTAATGCTCTATTACTGAGCTACCCAAAAATCATCACATTATGAGTAATTCTTAACTCATAGTTTAAGGCAGAGTCTGTGATAGACGTGTGGATATTGTTGGCTATATATATAGATATTGATACCACATTTGGGTTGAGGGGCTAATGTAAACAAAACTATTTTTTATGGCCCATACTTGTAAATATAGTTTAAAAGATGAAATTTTCCATCCTGGAGTCCATAAGCCACATATTTTGGCCAATCATTTAGACATGAGTGGCCGTGAAACGAAAGGTAACTGTTAGAGCTAAAATGGATTTTTGCAAATCAAATATTATAATATAAGAGATATGTTACTACACAAATTGTGTGGGCATTTGTATTTCCCTTCCCCCATTAGTCCTTATACTGCCGGGAAGCTCCATCCTGAAACGTTATAAATCCACTTTGTATTTGTCACTTGTGAATTGCTCCTAAACTATTCTAGCATTTAAAATCTATTATGTGATGCTCGACTACTATTTTCTTCAAATAAACCAAATTCAAGATAAAAATAAAATATTTTTATCAATACGATTACATTTAATTTGCTAAAACAATTACAATTACGGACTTTCTCGCTCTATTGTTTGAAAATAGATATAATTACTCAAAGCTCTTAATATATGTGAAACGAAATAATATACACTATCAAACCCAAGCATAAATTGCACTATACTTATGTAAAACCTTTTTATTTAGTCCCAGCTTTAAATTTTATAATTTTGTTTTTAAAGAATTAATGTCCTCATTTGTATGTTTTAACCTATAAAAAATATCAATGTTAGGTCCACAAGTGTCAACACTTCGTATTAAAATTTCAACTTCCGGTTAAAATTTTCGACATTCTATTAGGTGTTGCAAATCTTCATGCCATCACATTGCTATTAAGTTCCTCATTTATAAATTTTGACCAATAAAAACTATAAATATTGAATATTGAGTATAAAATGGATATAGATCATTGTTGTACACACATTTCTCAAAAGAGGTTTAAGGAAAAACAACATAAACTTTTAGATACTTACTTATATTTAATTACTCTATGGCATTGGATAATTATTGCGTTAAAACTTAAGTAATATCTCTTTACAACTAGAGCTCACAAAATTGTATAAATATATCTGCCATTATCTCAGAAACTTTTGGATTTATAAAAATATATTTCATATAAAAGTTTTTTATTTTAAATAGTACTACAATTTTTCAATGGTATGTTATTTAGTATCTCAAATAGTTGCGGAGATACGGAAGTTTCTGCTTCTGTAAAGTACCCTAAAATTCATTTTCATTTCAAAATGAAAATAGCCCATTTATTTATAATCTTAATCAACACCTATATAAGAATTTTAATCAAAATCGTTAGAGTCGATTTTGAGAAAATCGATTTTTTCTCTTTTCGCCCTTTCTTAAACTACTCTTAATTTTAAGTTTAGACAGACACACAGACAGACGTCATTGCAGAGACCACTTTTTTAGGGTTTGGAGGGTCTTGAGACGTCGACATCCATCAACATTTCAGGTTATATTTTCTTTTGCTGTCGCAATACTTTTACCTTTTGTGTTCGAAATATATATATATATATAAATAATAAATAAATAAATATATATATATATATATATATATATATATATATACGTATGGCTTGAAATTTATTGGTTTTATAAAAATATTCTTCTCATAAAATATGAGACCTACATATTTGTAACAATAAGTAGTTTCATATCTAAAATAATTTAGGAGATATTATAAAAAAAAAAGAGATTAATTTACGCATCATACCGGAGCCCTCAAAGTCATTTTGCCGAAATATTGAGAGAAGCCATTTTGTTTGGAATATTTATAAATGTTTAGAAATGAAATTTAATCAAAATCGTTAGAGCCCATTTTGAAAAAATCTACTTTTTATTTTTTGCCCTTCAGTAAACTACCATTAATTTTAGGGTTAGATATCCAATTCCAAAAATACCTCGGGGAAACCCTATGAAAACCCAAAATACCTAGTTTTAGCCCGATCGGTAAAATAGTTTAGGCTCTAGTTGGAGGTACAGACAGATAGACAGACACGGAAAGTCAAAAACAATTTTTTTTGATTCGGGGGGTCATGAAACGTCAAGATTCATCAAAACATTGAGTTCGATTTTTTTGACGATCACAATAATTTCTCTACCTGTAAGATAGCGAGAAAGTAAAAAGTGTAGCATAACACGAAAACAATAATTTAAGAAGCTCCCAAACCCTTGTTCTCTCTAAAGTCGTTCAGAGGTCAAGTCAGGTCACGTTTCTTCTTCAGTCTACCTTCGACTTTCAAAACCAGCCTCATAACCATCCCAGCCCTACGTAAATGGAGAAACTAGCGAAATAGACGAGGCAGATAAAAATACTTTTAGGATTTTTAGTTAAAAAAAGGAAACAAGATTTGATCAAATGTTTATTTGAAAACACATGAGCATTATATAACGGTACATATGTGTATTTTTATATCAACTGGATTCCCTCACCACCAAAGAACATAACGATCAACTCCCCTTCACCATACATTCATTTAAAATATATATTGATCTATATCTCAGAAACTATTGAGTTTATAAAAATAAATGGTTATTTTATTTATAATAGTCTTACAACTTTTCAATGATTTCTTGTAATATTTAAGAATAAACATTATATTAATCTTTCCTTATTAATCTTCACAAATATTTTTCAAAAACGATTTAATATCTCTAAGAGCTGCGGAGGATATATAAAAATTGGGAATATCCTCATAATATGTAAAGTATCCTCTAAGTCATTGTTTCCGGAAAAATTAGATGCGCCATTTTGTGTGTAATATTAAACAATGCCTGGACATGAATTTTAATCAAAATCATTAGAGCCCATTTTGAGAGAATCACTCTTTTCTTTTTTTGCCCTTTAGAAAAACACCCTTAATTTTAGAGTTGAATCCAGTACTTACGTGGGGAACTGTATAAATACCCTAGCTACCAAGTTTTAACCCTATCGGTAAAATGGTTTTGGCTCTAGCTCGAGATATAAAAGGTACATAGACAGATGACATCGTGAAAACCACTTCTTTTTTTCAATTCAATTCATTAAAATCTGGAGTTAATTTTTAATTTTTATTTTTTACAATCGCAATACTTCTTCTCTGTTAAGGGTCGCGATAAAGTAAAAACTGTAGCACCAAATCAATGGCAGCATAGAAAATAAAATAAACAACATTTGCGACAAAGTTCGGTGAGCAATGATGGGTTTTTTTTCTTTCTCATTTAAATATGTTTTTGCTATAATATATATTGTTCCTTACTACAACTAATTATGTTTTTTTATGAATAAATTATATTATTTAATTTATGCTCTTAGATGATATGTGGTGGGTTTTTTCTTTTTTTAGCATATTTCAGTAAAAATGTATACTCGTAGATCTGTAAACAGTTGACATCGTTCACTCCAGTCAAAAGATGCAAAGTATATCATGTTATGAATTAAGAAGTATTCTTATCATTACAAATATCATAAGATTTATCTTTGAATTTCAAGTTAAAATATCTCCTTTAATTTTTTCGAGTATTTGAAGTTGAAATGTTCACATTTTGATCGAGTTAATATCATCAATATTTTTTTAAAAATGCACGTTTTATATCCCTAATATTATGTATAAGGTCAACCTAGTTGTTCTTGAAGTAGAGTTCTCACCTCAGTTTCCCAACCCAAAACAAGGACTAGAAATAATCCTCTTAGGTTCTCAGTAGCTGAAAATGGAGGGTGGGATATAGAAGGAGAATGTTGGAGTCCAATGACATTACGTAATAACCATAAACTACATCAGTGACGACGACACATGATACTACATGGGAATGAGAGGTCTGGTGTGTAAGGACGGGTGGGGG
>CABFOV010000203.1:241401-251959 GCA_902141375.1 Timema poppense
TTTTTTTTAATAATGTTTAGATTAGAAATAAAATTTCGTTTATGCCTTTTTTGCATTCAACACCCAAAAAATCTGTTTGTTTCCAGACAACACTTCCTCCTCCCACCACCCTAAAAAAACTAAAATTTTAGTTCCTCGGTTATGCGGCTCTTCCCCTACATACGCAACTAAATCATACGATGTACTCCATCCCATTCCCAACGGCCTTATACGTCATTATTCAAATACGAACAAATCGCACGCCATAATTTTATATTTTTATCTGGTGTGGATTTTTTTATTGCTATCATCATACTTTCATAGTTGTAGAATCGCTCTAGTGATTCTTTATTAGTTCTCTAAACCACATTTGTGTGATAAAGTGCGAAGTGTGAAGGTAATTAAATATATTAGAGAAATGTGAAATATATCGAGTTATTTTTTGTTGGTTTTTATTTGGATGATGTGGATAATGAAACCACATAGTTAAGGATTTGCTCTTCTCTTTGAAAATTTAAAAAAATAAAATTAATCATTTATTGGATAATTTTCTTATCTTCTTATAACATTTATTTGAAGTTGCCTAATACGTTTTGAGTTAATGTTATAAAGAGAAATATAAATAAGTTTACATTCTGGAAAGCAAAAGTTGTGATGTTCATTATAAGCGGTATTGTGTTCATACTTTTATCTGATTAATATTTTTACCGCCACGTCTTATTATCCATTCGGGGAGCCTATGTACTAATTACACTAAAGTGTTAGGGTTATGTAGGTTTAATTTATAGGAAGTAAACCCACTTTTGCGTGGAGAGAGAGTGGGAATCCATTTAGGAAAAACAGCCTTAGTGCACCCAACGGGGATTTAACACCGATCCCCTTGTCTTTGGCAATCTATTTTAACACTAAAATAGTACGTTAGGCCATGCGGCTAACAAAGCGGGTTATCTGATTGTTTTGAAAATAGTATTCACCGATAACCAATATAGATAAGGTTAAGTCTTCTACTGACGTGGTTAATTCGTTCAAAAATTGTATATATATGATTGGTTCAGGTTGACAGACGTTGAAACTTTCTAAGTATGATCCTATAGTTTCTACACCCCTGGTTGCAGATGGATACCACGCTACGTCCAGCAGGGGTACAGTAGGGATTATTGACCAGTATTATGGCCTAGTCCATTGGTTTATGCACCCCTGGTTGTGGATGGCCACTACGCTACGTCCAGCAGGAGTATAGTAGGGATTATTGACCAGTATTATGGCCTAGTCCATTGGTTTATGCACCCCTGGTTGTGAATGGCCACTACGCCACACCCAGCAGGGGGTGCATTATAGATTACCGACTAGTATAATGGCCACAATCTCCTAGTTTCCACACCCCTGGTTGAGGAGGGCCACTACGCTACACAGAGCAGGGGATACAGTAGAGATTATCGCCTAACACAGGAAGAACTTCATTATCGGCTGACGCGGTGCTAATAATAATAATATAATGTAGTGGCCGTGTCAAAAACATTGATTCTAGGTAGGTCTACTCTATTTACCTCTGGCCTTAAATCCTCGTGGGAGTTACTTAATATATTAGCTCTTACGTGTGGAAGCAACTAATTTAACGCCTTTTTTGAAGCTAGGGATAGGATGAGGACTGAAAAATGTCAAAGGAAATGCATTCAAATTTGCGTGGAGGGAGACTGTGAAACTATTCAGAAAAAACTAAGTGCAACCAACCGGGATCGAACCCCAATACCCCCGTCTTTGGCAGTCTATTCGAACACGAGAGTAGCGCGTTAGACCAGGCGGCCACCAAAGCGGGTCAAACCTAGTACTCTAGACATTGCGCCTCAACGTATTTGGATGTATGCCAGGAACCCCAATGCAGTAGAGGGGCTAAACCCCCTCCCCCCCACCCCGTTTGGGAACCTCTCACCCTCCAACCCCACGAGATCAAGCTGGTGGGAGGAAGGGGGGTAGGGGTAGCTATATCCCATCGAATAGTCCCCACCCTGCCCCCTCATGGCACCAAGCATCGCGGACCCAAATAAAAGAACATCCTCCGGTTACCTTTTAAACCCTGAACTAACTTGTGCATCATGACATATAAAGCGTGCGTGCTACTAGCACATTTGGACAATTTCCAGGTTAGATTGGACGTAACTATACGGCACTGAGTGAATTAATCTTTTCGGTAAGGGCCAGAGTTGCCTTTTCACTTTCTCGCCAGTCCTCGGAGAAATGAAGTATTGTGATAGTCAAAAAAATCTAATTCCAGATTTTGATGGATGTCGGTTTTTCATGATCCCCTGAACCCGAAAAAGTGGTTTCATCTTTGTGTCTCAGCCTAGAGCTAATACTAATGTACCGATCGGACTAAAACGTGGTATCTAGAATTTTCATAAGGTACCCCAGATTTTTTTTTTAATTACATATCAAAACCTAAAATTAAAGATAGTTTACTTAGAGGCCAAGAGAGGGGGGGAAATTTTTTTCTCAAAATCCGCTCTAACGATTTTGTTTAAAGTTCGTATTTAAGGAATTTAATATTACAAACAAAATGGCATATCTAATTTTTCTGTAAAAATTAATTTATGTAGTAAGCCTCAGAACTAAAAACATAGAACTCAAGGCATATATATATATATATATATCACGGGTGGATTTTTAATGCAAAACGCTAAAATCATTTTAATAATAATTTAAGGAATGCATACATATATATATATATATTGATTAGTTTGTTTTTTGTTTATAGCATTTCAACTTAAAGTACTTATCTTATTTTCAAAATTGTTTTTACATTTAAGATCCACAACTTTATAATACACAGTTATTCTGCTTATCAAGAAGAGAAGCAACCTTCGTGTTTATTTTACTTTTAATATAATTTAATTTACGGGACTATTCTTTCAGACGTTCTGTGTGTGTGTATGGGCTTCTTTAAAGCTTCGAAACTTTTAATAAATGCTCGCCCCCAGCTTGGTAAACACATAGGTCCCCACGGTAACATTTTATCTTTTATAATATTTTGTATCTCGCTCTGAACCATAGTTCTGGGGGAAGAGCTACCCAAAACTTTTAAAATGGGTATGTAAATGTCGATCATACTTGGCGCTCAAAATTTAATCTTTTTTTTCCCGCCACGTGCAACGTCGTTTTACTGGCTCGTTCAGGATATCGATATATTTACACTAATGGAATAGGAATAAAGAAAGTTGATTTTGGCGGGGGTAGAGGGGGGTACTATGAAACACTGCATTGTAAATTAACTAGAAGAAGAATAAATTATATTTTAAATAAAGGTATATTTATTTTTAGCACGGCATTTTATTTATTACTTGTATAGTATACTAGCTGCACTGAAGAATTAGGGTTGAGTAAGGGTGAATTTAGGGGAAGTGAGCTCGTATATGGTGTTAATGGAGAGTGAGAAACCATTTAGGGAAAACCACCTTCAGTACACCTGTCCGTGATTTGAACTCCGATCTTCCAGTCATCGGAGGTCTAGTTTATTGGTGAAGTGATGCCTTAAACTACGCGGCAGCACCGAAGCAGGTTTTTAAAGAAATTAAAATATTTGTTTAGGTCTAAAAGATAATAATTTAAACACACTTTTGATGGATGTCCACGAAACTTGCTGCACACGTAATTTTTCGTTCTAAAATAAATATCATAACATCATTTTTGTTTCAAAATCCCCTATATACTATGATAACTCAATATTTTTAAATACTAATTCCACATTTGAAGCTTAATTTACGTATTAAAATGGAACGAAGATAGATTTTAATTAAATCTACAAATGCTGATTTACATCTAACTATAAAACTATATAAAACTGATAAATGAATTAAATATTTAGTGGTACCTGAGAAGCAGGTTCAATTATTCAACAAATTAATCCATTATAACGAACTCTTATAAAAACTTGGTACACACAGGTATTTAAAAAATAGATCTCGTCTAATATATATGAGATTATGTGGATCTCTATCGGAAATTAAGGGCATAGTCCACTGAATAAGAATGTAAAAAACCTTAACAAATTCATCACATAATATATGTGTTGTCCACCATACCCGAGCAATCCACACACATACACACACACACCAGGGTCCGTATATTGATGATATAACATATTTTTGTTTTGGTACATCACAGACAATCTTCATGCGTATATAAACTCTTGTTTGTGATTTCCTGGTTGTAGAAATGTACATTTTATATGTCTTTTTTGGTAATTATTTGTCATTCTGGAATTTTAGGTCATATTTTCTTGGTTTGCTTAATTTTTGAGTCATTTTATTTTGAATAAGTAGACTCTTAGACACTAGCTATATTTTATAAATTCAAAAATACTCCAATTTTTTTTCCATCACATAGATGTCTGAATGAGAAGATAGTGTAGGTAAAGAACTTTGTATCCTCTTTGCCCGTATGTTTATAAAATATACATTACTGGTGAGACTGCGACTAAGCTGAAGAGGGTTGCGTTGATAGGGGGTAGCTATTACTTCTGAAGCATACATTTGTAAATAAATATTATATTTAGTAGAATTAAAGAAATTAGTTGTTAAAGGCTTTTCATCAAATGGTTATTTTTTAGTTTCCCTTTTGTAAAATGAGTGTTTGGTTCACTCTTCTGCATTCATTACGACCTTTTTTTTTCATACTTAGGTCATCAAAGTCTAGACCCAGGTAATTATACTAATAAATATGATGAAGGTAGGATTTTGAATAAATGTACCCCCTCTATCACCCCATTTGCATTGAGAGTGCGAAACCATCTAGTAAAAAAAAAATTATATATATATATATACATACATCCACACCCTAACATCCACGTCATCGGGAAACCAATCGAGAAAAGGTTGACGCGATTAGCCCCCGCGCACGCCGATGCGGGTTACGTAATTTTACGAGGATGAAGTTTGCTCTTCCATCTCAGACCCGGGAGGTCAAGACTTTACTTAGATCAAATCCCGTCCGTGTGTGTGATTGGTACATTTCCCACCTTCCCTAAATGGGGATGCTGACCAATTTTATAAAAAAATATTCGTCTTAAGGAGGTGTTCTTAATCGTAAGAAGCCCGTCATTTAAAATTTGAAGCTCATGTTGCCACAACAACGGGTAAAAATACTAATATTTAAATTTACAATCCCAGTCGTTTAGTTAATAATGTAAGGATAAATAATAGAAGGTATTCCATACGAAAGTATTATTGTAAGCTTTTGACAACTTTTTAGATGAACTTTATATTCTATCTTCGTGTTCTTCTTTCTTCTATATTAATGAAATGAAGAGTTTGTTTATTACAAGCGTTCGCAATATTTACCACACGCAGAAGTCTGAAATTAAAAAATAAGTATACCCTGGGCCAAAAAATGTACACCTAGAGGCAAGAATTTTAAAGTGCTGACGTGAATCTTTAAATTAATTAAAACCCGTAAAATGAAGATATAACCCAGGGATTTCCAATCTAACTGGCGGCTCACCATGCCTTTTTTTTTTTGCTACCCACGAAGTTTCTTGGGAAAGTAGTAATATAGTAAAATTGATTGATTTATTTTTATCCTAAAAACGGAAAGTTTTGACTTGCATATGAAAAATTCATGAAACTTCCAACTGTTGTCCATGTTTAATTTCTTCCTTACATCTGCTATATTATATTAACGCGTCAAAGATGGTATATTTTAGTCGAGAAATTCGTTTAGTATGTGATTAATTATTATTCACAATTAAATAACTGTTCTCGTTTTTTGCATAGCTTGAACAAAATTAGCCGACTAGACTCATGAATTCACTTGTGACCCTAGGGCACTTTGAATTTGGAAGCCCCTGATATATAGTCTATTCTATTAACACCGCGAGATAGATTCAGTTATACATTTCATACAGTCGTTTAATTTGGATTATGGTAGGGCTTGTACATGAAAATGTGCACCTGGAAGGAGAAATTTTACAATCTTGATTATATTTATAATATATCTGTCCATTTTATCCTATATACCCATTTTACCCCACTGTCCCTTTTTAAATTGTTTACCATTTTAAACCTTTCTAACCTCTTTACCGTTTTTACTCTTTTAATCATATTAACCTATTTTACCATTTTTAAACTTTTTACCTTTTTAAAAAAATTAATTAGATTATATTTATTTTTAACTCTTTTTTACCCTAAGATAATCCGGGTGATTAATCTAAAAAAAGTTTTAAGAACTCAAAACAGAGGAAAATTACCAAAATGATTTAAAAGGATAAAAAGTTAATCTAATTAAAAAGGGCAAGAAGACCGAAAGGACTAAAAGTTCAAATACATCGATTAGGACAAAATGTCAAAAGTTTCAAAAAATGCACAGTAGAACAAAAATGGCAAAAAGGGTGGTAATGGTAAAAAAAAGAACAACAAGTAAGCCTAGTAAAAATAAAAAGTGGTTAGAGGTTAAAAGGGCTTAAAGAAATAAAAAGGGTAAAAATACTAAAAAGGTGTAAAAGGAGTGAAAACGGTAAAAGGGTTAATGGAGTAGAAAAAATTGTAAGTGGGGTTGAAAGGGTAGAAAGGAAAATTTTACATTTTTAAGATATCTCGTTATTTTTGATGGTTTTATTATATTTTCGAGTGATCCTCATTAATTCGAATGTTGTTTTATTTCGCGGTCTCATTTCAAATTTTTTATTTTTTTTTTACTTTCTCTCGTCTCGTCAACAGATCTTGAATATATGTCAAGGGTGTCCTGGAATGTTGTCAAAACTTTTTAAATAAAGAGAAAAAGTCTCGACCAAATTCCAGGACACCTTTGACAGATATTCAAGATTTGTTGATATCAGCATGTGCAGAAAACTAAACTCTATGTTGCTACTGGAGAAATATACAATTTATTTTAGCAAAAAAACAACATATATATATATATATATATATATATACTGTAAAATTACTCGTGCTCTCTTCTGCCGCAACTTAACACATACTTCTTTTTTTTTTCTATTCAAGGTATTTAACGTGCACATGGTGAACCGACTGATTATATCAGCACACGACTTATAAACTAATTTGAAATCTAGAAGAGATACAACACCCAGCACCCGGCCATTAATCCATCAATAAGAAAGGGGAAACCCACATTCACTAACAATAAATTGCTCTGCCATGCCAGGAATCTAACCTGGGACCCTTAACTCAGTAGGCAGACACCTTAACGACTAAGCTAAGTTGTCTGATCTCCTACTTGTTAAATTTAGTCATTAATAACGATGGTGCTAAACGTAAAAAAAAAATTAAATAACACGATTATATGATACATCATATGTGATGCAAATTGTAAATAGTAGCACACATCAATAATCCGAGCATTAAATTCGTTGTGTGAATGGAATATTTGGAGGGCGGAAGAGTGCTGGCAAATTGTGAGTGATTAGATATACAGGCCATATAGCCTGGCTAATTGTTTCAAAACGGACAATCATAAATACCTTGCAGACGACAGGACGCTATTTGATGGAAACATTATTTTGATTTTTTTTTTTTTTGTTCATGCCAATTTATTACTCATGCAAAAATGAAAATGCAATCATGTCAGTAATGATTTATTTGTTTGGCTTCTAAAAAGAGGGGGAAAAATGCTTGTAAATGGATATGATGACTTTGAAAAATTTTCAATATGCCAAAGTAAAAATTAAAAAAAAAAGTTTACAGTCAAAACTTGAGAATCATTTCTTTTAGCAAAAATATTTAAACAAGTTCGGTTCAACCCAATCTCACAATGATTATATTTTTACATAAATAATTTTTCAATCTATCTATACCGTTAACACGTTTATCGGTTTCTAATTATTCTAGAAAGTGTCTAAATTGAAAAATTAACATACATTAAATAAGTATTCCCTTCTATACTAATACCCACTATCAAATGTAATAATTGGTAGCCAATTTCAGTGGCTTCGTGTAAGACCGGCCCGCTGATGACGGGGAGATCGGAATATGAATCCCGGTTGGGTATCTGAGGGTCGGTTTTTCAAACGGTTTCCCACTCTCATTCCATGAAAGTGCGGGTAGATTACCTCTAAAATATTTCCTTCCTCGTCCATACCCTATTAGAATAATTAATTATGCGTAAAACCTGAACAGGTAGTGAGACGCGGTGGTGAAAAAAAATAAAAAATTGCTAGACAATATTAAATTTATTAAACCTAAGATAATTTTGGTTCATTTCTAGGTAAAACTAGACTACATTATTAATCCATCTTAAAATTTTATCAAATACTATTTAAACATTTTATATACCTACCTATTTTATTTTCTGTCTATTATCTTGTTACCATACCAGTATAGTAAGTGTAAGGGTTCGGCCAGACAAAAGCGTGCGAGCGAGTGCGTGGCCAGACTGGCGAGCGAGCGCGTGATTAGCAGATAGCTCTCAATATTTGTTGACGAGGAGGCAAAGGTTCGAATCTTGGTTCAATGAACTGAGGGTGGTTTTTGACAAGTGATTTGTTGTCACGGTTTTCTCACCCTCACTCCACGCTAATGGGGATTCTTATTTGTGAAGGCTTACTTTTATTATATTATTGGAAGTATTTTAACATATAACTTTTACTTATTTAAATATATGGTTTATGATCTTAAAAATTAAATTAGGCCTTTAGTAGCAAGTGGGGTGACCTGGCGGTCTAGGGGTAAGGTGTCAGACTTCTATGCTGGCGGCCGGGGTTCAATCCTCGGTACCGGCATAGATTTATATGATTACCAAACCCTTCCTTCACCTCTGACAAGACATCTTGTGAATGTGGGGAATGCCAGGCCTCCACCGTGGTTCGGATTCCACGTTAAACTGTAGGTCCTCCATTTCATCTCACAATCACCCTATCATTACACATTAGCGTAAGTGCGCATAACCCGAACGGGTAGTAAGACGCGGTGCTAATAGTAATAATAATAGTAGCAAGTGTGCTAAGCCTATCGATAATTATAAAAAAGTCAAATCACGTTTCTTGTTTCTTTCCATTCCTCTCTCCTTCGTACTTTTTGTATTTTTTAAGGTCCTGGCGACCCTTCATGTGCTACGGGGTGGGTTTTTTATATATTTTACCCACCCCTAACCTACAGACAGCATTATTCAGCCCGCCAGGGCGTCATTGTATATCTGTGTGAAGTTTGTTATATGTTCAATAATATGTTCAATGTCGTGTGTGTTGTCGAGAGCCCCTCGGGGCTGGTGTCAACTGTTTGTTCCTATATGTTTCTCGTGTTTTACTCATGTCTATATTTATATGTTTAATTTAAATAAATAAAACCTTACAAACAAACAAAAAAGTCAAATATCATATCAAATTGAGAAGTTTTCCTACCACTCAATGATCCAACATACAATAATATTGCTCAGCGCCTGTAAACTAGACTGTATCGGCTCGAGCGCGCGTGCTCGCTCCAATGTGACCACCTCTCATTACAACCAATGTGTTCTATTTAATTTTTTAGTCGATCGCTCCAGTCTGGCCACCTCTCACTACAACCAATGTGTTCTATTTAAATTTTTTAATCGCTCGCTCCAGTCTGGCCACCTCTCACTACAACCAATGTGTTCTATTTAATTTTTTAGTCGATCGCTCGCCCAGTCTGGCCGTAGCCTAACTATAATATTGATTTAAGTTTCTATATTTAAAGAATTTATTATGTCACCATACATTTTTTATGTTGGGATCCTTTGGTGATGAAATTATAGGCGGAAAAAACAAAACAATGTTTACACTAGTATGTCAAATTTGATAATTTTGTATTTAATGACAAAAATCATTCGAGTTGAGTGGAAAAGTGGAAATCATTATATGTGTGTGTGTGTTTGTGTGTGTGTGTGTGTGTAAATTATTTATTTCTTAATATAATTTGTTTTTAAATACGTTGTCTACTTTTAATAAGAATTTAACGAAAATGATCTATGAATCCACGCTTGAATATTTTCTTTGAAAACACAAACTAGGTTATTCTCAAGATGTTATTCTAGCTAAACCCTATAAAACAGGGGTCCCCTTAACTACGGCACACGAAATGGGTTTGTCCTGCCCGCGAATTGTTTGGCAAAAAGTGGAAAGGTGTACCGCACAGACTTTTTCTATGTTTTATCTTAAAATAAACATTTACTAAAAACTCGAAAATAATTTTGAAATAAATAATATTCATTGTTGCGAAAACACTACAACAAAGAACATATCAATAAAATTCACATTTCAAAAACCTCCATCAAAAAAATATAGATATTTTCTTATAGCTCAAAAAATATATTTCAAATAAAATAGGTTTAATTTTAGTGACACTACAAATTTATTATCTCAAATGGTAGCGTAAATATGATAAAAATTGGAAATCTCCGTATGTGTAAAGTAGGCTACCCTCAAAGTAATTTTTATGAGAAAACCAGAATTTCTATTTTGTTTATATTGCTAAACAGTTCCTGGATACGAATTTTAGTCAAAATCTTTAGAAATAATTTTGATAAAATAATTTTTTTCCCTTTTCGCCCTTAAATAATGTACCGTTAATTTTAAGGTTATATATCTAATTCCAAAAATTCCTTGGGGGGAGGGGGG
>CABFOV010000204.1:4705-32871 GCA_902141375.1 Timema poppense
GGGGGGGGGGGGGGGGGGGGTTTAGGTGAACGGGATGTTAAATGGAGTAAAGGGGGGGGGGGGGGATCGGGGGATCAGAGTGTTACTAAGCATAGATACTATTCTTAAATTATAATATTGAAAAAATAATATTATTGTTCATGTTTTCACCATTAGTAAATTAATAGAATAATGATATTTACTCTTGATATCAAAAGGTACGTAGCACAGGTTGGAGTGGTGGCCAAAAAAGGTAAGAAAAAGGGTTACGTGGTTTATGGATGGCCGCTTAATATTCTGTCTCACACCACAACTACTAACATCTAAGTTAGGTAGGTAATAAAGTTCGAACCAGATGTTTCATTCTGGTGCGGTTTTCTGTATTATAGGTCTATAGAAAACAGTGGAGTTGAGACCATTGAAAAAGTTTTACTATGTATTTTAAAAAATACTTCAAAATTTAAAAATAGTTAGGCTATTTTTTTAAAAAAACTATGGTATTTCAATTTTATATTCTTTGGGATGGTGTAGCTATTAATTCTAAAACAGATATTTGTAAATTAATGTTGTATTTATAAGAATGCCAGAGTTAAGTTCTTAAAGGATTTTCATTGCATGTACATATTTTTAGTTTCCCTTTTCTAAAGTGGGTGTTTGATTTAGTCATGTGCATTGATTACGATTTTTTTAATTAAATTTTTAAGTTTTTTGGTTGTAAATTTGAAGTTATATTTTTTAATTTTTATGTAATTTTAGATGTAATTTTTTAATAATTTTTAGGTCATCAAAGTCCGGGCACTGGTCATGACTGAGTATCGTGCCATTTGAACAGTCATTTTTTAAACAAAGAGAAAAGGCCCTGTCCAAGTATTGACACTAACATATGCAGAAAATTATCTAGTTAAGAAACATTATATTTATTTTTGCAACTAAATTAGTTATAAGAATTGTAAAAATATATCTACCTTAATCTACGTTTATTTACACACTACCTTAAACGTTCTAAAAATAGTTAAGAAATAAAGCGTTATATCAAGGCAACATATGGAGATTCAGGATGCAACCTGACTTTCCTAACTGTAAAACCCTCCCGAGAAGTTAAGTATCAATAATTTATGAGCCTAGTTTGGAACGCAGGTAAATTCTAGTGGTCCAGCCGGTCTCCCAAGAGTTCATGAGGGAGGATGCGTGCCCCCCTGATGAAACAAGTTTAGGAAAGAGGGGGATCTGGAATGGACCTCACCTACTTCTCAGCTGAGATCGTGAAAGGTGTCCTTTTTTACTTAAAAAAAAAGGATGATATAGAAGTGACACACCCACACTTAGAAACTAAATTTGTTAAAAAAGACCGGTTCGTTGGTTGATGTAGATATTAAACACAGTTTTTGTATGAACCTGACGGATCCTTCAACACCCCTCCCGCCTCTAGACCAGTGGTTTCCGAACCTTTTTAAGCTGACCCACAATTCCATCCTCCTTCCTATTTTTTGGAATTTTATATAATATTCTTTTAATGTTTTCTAGTTACTCATTTACACAAAAATCAATATAATGCAGGATAATGGAAGAAAAAAATTACTGAAGATTATTGTTATGGTTGGAACAGTTTTGTTTTCGTGGGTTCTTGAATATTGGGTTTGATGTTTGACAGAGCACACCGCCAATCTCCTTCCACCTCATGTAGACAACGCTGTTTAGTTTTTAAATGGCAACGTTCTTCAAATTGTCGAGTCCTTGGGCTCCGTCATTTATCCAGGCACCGTGAGGCCATTTTATATTATATATTTGTTTTTCACACTATAAAATAGCATAAGAAATTAGTGCTGACAAATTTTTTCGAAACTGAATAAAGGACATTTTCCAAATGTGCAACCAGAACATGTGAGATTTACCGTTTGTCGTATACTTTTATATTTGTTATAGGTAAACTGTATTTATTGAATGTTCGTAATATTAGTGTTAAATATGCGATGAAATCCCCAGAATGTATTTTTTATGGTGCAAGGGACCCTTTGGTCTAAGTTTGGGAACCTCTGGATAAGAGGGAGGATGGAATGGGGGAGAATTAGGGCGGGGAGGGAAGAATTCGAGGCTTGCAAGATTGAAAATAAACACGTACATGCACACTTTTGGCTAGTCAGCAAATTTATAACAACTGGTAGGCAGTTTGGCCAATACCGCAAGCAATAAGTCTTAATTACTTTGGAATGTTATTAAAATAAAGACTATCTTCAATTTATATATGATTTTTAACGTTATTTTCTAATTATTCCATCACCCCCCAGGAGGGCGTGCTCCTCAGGTTGGGATATACTGCTCTAGATAGATCGAGTGGTCGGTAGTTCAAATATTATAATTCATAATCTTTTATACTTTTTTTAATATGAGATAGTATGCTAATCTAACTTGTCACATTTCTGAGAAAATTCTTATGATTGACAATAATAAGTTTCATATTGTTAGAACTTTCGGCACTATGGTTATTAACAGTATGAATGAGGAGGACAGCTCAGAGGAAATTAACTCGCATTAGCGTCGAGGGGGTATAGGAAAGCTATGATTAAAAATCAACCCGAATGCACTGGGCAGGAATATGAACCCTGACTTCCCCATCAACGGGGCGACTAACTGTATCGCGTGTAAAACCTTTTAGACCACTATCATTCCAGTCTAGGGGATGTCGAAAGGAAACACAATATTGGCACAAACGATAACATTTTTTTTAAATGGAGTCGAGCAAATATACCATTAAATTTGAATGAGCTTTTTTCAGGCCTGAGCCTGTGCATAGAGAGCTATTTTACTTCACTTGCTGGAAAAAAAACTTGATTGTAATTATGCCAAATGGTCACGTGTTAGTAGTGATTTGTGTCTTTAGGGGATTTTATAAATATTTAAAGTAGCCTAAGCTTTCGAAGAACTTACTTTTATCACCACACGACTTTCACAATAACTCTATTCAGGATAGAACCACTTATCACTCTGACACTAACCGAAATATCAGGTGGTGTAATATTTATTCACCGCCACAGGACTAATCCCCAGATATTATCTTACCATAGGTATCACCTCGGATCGAAGCAAGTAACCTCGAGACTCATAGTCATCCTCCCTAACCTTTCAACCACGGAGAAGGGCTTAGAGAAAGTTCGGTATCTAACAACCCACATGAGAAGTAATTATTCCAACTTTGAAATGGCATCCGGCGCAAAGGCAATAAGAATAACATAACCTATAAATCTGTGTTGATAAATGACGGAACACATCGGTTCGATTTGTTTTCACTTCGGGTTAGAGATATGATGATAAGAATCAACCTGCTTTTTTCAGCCGGTCGCTTTCTACGCGTTGTATCAACACTACAGTAGCCCCATGGCTTCTTTGGTGTTGACTGACAGCTCACAGCTGACTTCTGACAGTCAACATTTAGGTATATACAAAATTTTGACTGTCAGAAGTGACAGCTGCTATACACATGTTTTTGCAGATCATTTGGTTCGGCGTAGGGATACATAATTTGGTCTGGTAACTTTTAAAAGCCCTCAGCAGTCAGCTGTAAGCTGTCAGTCAGCACCAAAGAAGCCATGGGGCTACTGTACAATAGTGTGTTCACAGAGTCTTGCCAGTTCATCCATAGTAAAATTAATTAAAACAAAGTCCTAGTAAAGTTTGATTAGCTAGTAAGTTAATTTAACAAAATTTGTAGGCATAATTTATCAATATACTTTCTAAATTGGTAGACTTTAGTTTTACTGTCCTATTATAACCACGTGAACAAGGAAGGTAGTCAATTATAAAAATGCACCAGTATTCACCAATAGAGAGAATAGAAAATCGGGTTGTGTTTAAAATTAGAAGGATGCTTTATTGTAGTTCTTTTCTTTCCCCTCCACGTATCATTATATATCCAGGGTATTATTTACATGTTTAACTTTTATGTTTGTATTACTGCACACGTATTTACTTACACTAGTGTAAGGGAGCTGATAAATGTTTAATTTAGAGGAAATATACCCGCATTTGGGTGAAGAGGGAGTGTAAAACTATTTAGAAAGATAAACCCTCAGTTTACTCGGCTGGAATTCGAAACCAAACCTCACCCCAGTCACTTGCGAAAGTGACGCCTTAGATGACGATACCAACGATGCGGGTGACAGATTCTTTATGTGGACCTTAAATTTAGATAAAACTTCGAATCAAAGATTTTTAGCGAATGTAGAGGATTACTGACGCTAAGATAACAAACTTTTTTAAAAAAGAATTAAAAAAGTTTGGAATAAGTTGCTCAAGTGAAGGTAACTATTATATATAGGCTCCCTTTACTGTATTAAAAAAATAATCAGATATTATTGTAATCCTCTGTGGGGTCGCTTCTTAGAAATATCACTAATTAATCATGACGCAGTATGCCATAGCAGCGATACGTGCGTCGGTGTGCTCTTTGCTTTTAGACTCGGGGCGTTTGGACATTAATGCTCGGCTGTAAACAACTTTGATAGAGCAATTATTGGCCGGGTAATAGCCGGTAATTGAACTCGAAGCATCTTACAGAGAGACAAATCATGCTATAGCCTTAATCCTTGTATCAACTCGTGACACGACAAAAATCAATTTTTAACCAGAATAAAAAAACTTATTAATATTTTTAAAAAATTAGAGCGTTTAGTACCTTAATGGCCCAACTTGAAGGGTATAGAAGAGGATAATATTTTTTACAAGAAAATTGGGGTATACGTAGCATTTTTTGAATAAAGAGAGTGAGGCCTACTGTTCACATAGCAAAGTTGGTAGTTAATAAGACATACCTATGCTAAAAAGTATATTAGTACTGAACAAACAAAAGCGGTAGCCAAATTAATCAATTAATTTGTTAATATATTGAAATAAATCATGTGTGACCACATGATAAAATAAAATGTCCTATATTTATTTGACGGTTGTTAGAAAAGGCCTCGCCCCCTTCCTTCCCTGTGTATCCCCTGATCAGCTATTTCTTGGCAAAAATGTGTGGATAAAATGCACGAGCATTCTTCTATTTCCATGGGTTTCGTTTCATGCTCCTACTGCATCTCTTATATGTAAGTCCAATAATGTATTTTTTTTAATTGATATTTTCCTACGTATTGAAATATATTACATCAAATTTTGGATTATGCTACAATATTCACTTAGCTTTCATCTATATTTTTTACATTTTTTTAAGGATACATTTCCAAGAATTTCCTTGACCATCGACTACGACTATCGGTTTTTCTTCTTTCTCCTTGGCCCGTTTTATCCTGTTAGTTTTACATGAATTATCAAGCCGGAGAGTAAATTATACTTAAACATAATCTGCTTCTTTCCAATAGTATTAATAGGAGTTTATGATCTTTAAGTTAAGTACCATTAAAAAATAAACCTATAGTTTATCATCTACCTTATTTTCACATTAAATCCAGTAAAGAAGTTCTTAAATGTGTGTGTGTGTGTGTGGGTGGGGTGGGGTGGGGCGGAAGTTCACGGAAACCATTCTTACACGATAGATCTACGGCTACTTTCACACATAAAAATAACTAAAAAAACCTAATGAAATGTTGACTTTTGTAGCCAAATAAACAATAATATAATTCAAAATAAAATTGTCTGAGATGATAGTTACATCAAAGGGAAAGGGGAAATTGAAATTTTACTAATAAGGCAAGTGTACGCGGTGAATCAGTCCACACAAGGCCATATATTTTAAAACATGCCAGCGTAGAGTAAAGCATAAGGCAATAATTACTACGTAGTGAGTCTTATGGCCAGCTACAAATGATTACTTTGCGAGAGCTTCTAGAAGGAGTGGCTTGCTTCGGCCCTGGCTACTCGCCAAAAAAATCCCCTGGTAGTTTTTTGACAAGTACATAGAGTGTGTTAGACGAGTAAATGGCCATCCCACTAGCCCACTCATTAAAATTTGTATTCAAATGTTCGTGAAAAAAAAAATCTATGAGCTATGCAGACGCATTAGTTATTTTTTTAATCACCACGTCTTACTACCAGTTCGGTTTATATACTTATGCACTAATTAAGCTAATAGTTTTTAGGAATTAGGAAGGCTATATTTATAGGAGATGTACCCGAATTTGCTTGGAGGGATAGTAATAAACTATTTAGGGAAACCACTTTCAGTACATCCGACCGAGATTTGAACCTCGATCTCCCAGTCATCTGCAGTCTGAGTATTAAAAAAGTATTTCCTGAGAAAATGTTTCCTATTAAAGGGATATTATATAGTTAAGACGTTATTAAATAAAACAAATATAGGCAAGAATTAAATATTGGGCTCTTTAAGCCAAACGTGAGTCCACTTATCATGTATGCAAAGTGTCAGAAATATAGATAGGGCTTATGGTATTGGAATAATGACGCACGCGCAAACACTGGCTCTTTTTATATTAAAAACAGTGTTACACAAACTGACCCCCTTAGTTTTACCAACCATATCATTTTATATAGGTTATAGTAGTAAATTTGATAAATAAATTAAGGCAGATTTTAACGTAAGGTTAACGAACTTTAATAAGCCTTATTTTCCCTTTACCGTGGCTTTGATTAGCTTGCCCCTAACTTTATTAAAAATTGGTACGACTGTTTATACTTTACAAGATGGTGAATGTATATATTCCTTATGAAGTGTCGAGAGGGGTATTAGACAGTATTAGACTTATAGAATATTAGGCGTGGTTGATTAAGACGTTAGTTTAAGAGTCATACATAGAAATTATCAATAGTATGTTTAACCTTAAATGTCACCAATATCATTACTACTCGCATAGGTGAGCACGTGTAATAAATGTCTGGTTCGTTTAGTATGTTTACCATCGACAAGGAGGTCGGAGTTCAAATCCTGACTAGATATACCAATAGTGTTTTCCCCCCTCTTAATTATTTCCTACTCTTCCTCCATGCAAATGCCTGGACACTTATTCTAAATTATATTTTCTATTAGCGTGCTTAATATTCATTCAACAACAATAAATAGTAGGATGTAAAAAAAAATCAAAAAAATCCATGTGTAGTATTATTTGTCTTAACCTGTATTTGGGTGAGAAATCTCAACCAGGATATGGTCAAAGCATGAATCAACTGATGATGGCGATGCGGACAGAGAGAAAGTGCGTAACCTACCTCTTCTCTAGATTTGTGAGCGCTCTCTCCAATCTACAAAAATATCCCGTTCACTCCTGCTATCCTATTCGAAATTATGTTTTCGTTTCGAGTTTACTATTCACTTTGCTGTAAAATCTTAAACGTAGGCTCTGTGCTGAAGGCATGAGAAGGGTAAATGAGAGGGCATGCACAGGAATTTGCCCGATGAGAGTTTATAAACTAGACAAATAGGTAATCGGGGGTGATAATCACCTAAGTATACCCATAGACTTGAATGAACCTCAATCTTCTGGTTAGGAGCCATAGGTCTACACACTAACCACGCAAAAAAATTGACGGTGATATGAAATAAAATGAAATTTTAGATGAAACGATCCATCACACAACGCAAATAAATCGCCAATTTGTTAATGCCTGTGTTTGCAGAAATAACATAGATACATTTTATTGGGCTTTGGGGAAAATTTAAGGTAGGCCTACATCTACAATGGGCCCATGCTAAAAAAATAATCATAAATTGACTATATAAACTTCATTTACTTGAGAAAAAAAACCTTGTGCTGGTCGCGCAGACTAGGGTGTAATTTTTGTAATAGATTAGACTGCCGGCAAAGAGGATGCTAGGGTTAACATTCCGATGGAGTGTATTGAGGGTAGTTTGTACACAATGGTTTCTCCATCTTACCGCCATACAAATGAGAATAAGTTCCTCCAAGATCTACCTTCATTTATATCTATATCATCAGTGTAAGTCGGCCTAGTGGTATTGTGGTCAGAGATCCTGGATGCTGACCTAGAGGTTCTGGGTTCGATGTCCGGCTGGTACTGTGGGATTTTGCTCGAAAGGGGGGTAATTACCATTTCCAGCAAGGTTTGTCAAGTTAGGTTAAGATCTTAACAAACTCCACACCCTTATAATCACTATCACTATCACTATCACCATCACCTCACCTCATCGGGACATGGGAAGAGCCTCCACGGAAAAGGATGCACGGTTAGTACATTCGGGCGTCCCCTGCAACAGTACATTAGTACTGGCTAATTTTTCCCTAAACTGAGCTAGAGATTTATGTACCCCAAACAAGCCATTGTTAATATCATTATTATCATATGCGGATAGCTCAAATCTGTCTCAATGCTAATCAATAGTTCGAGAAAGACATGTTTATTGGGTTTCGGTTACATTCAAAGAGATATTTCTTCATCTGGGCTATAATGTCGGGGTCGATAAGTATCATCTCATATATATGCGTGTGTGGCTCATAGTGAAAGTTATCGTTACTCAAAATTGGTTCGTAATACTGAGAGCAGGGTTCGTTCCATCAATATCTCTTACTGTGAGCACGTTTCGGCGTGATTCATCTGACGTCACACGATCATTTAAATGCAAATTAAATGAGATGAGCTGCGGGCATACGCGTTCAAGTGAACCGCTTTTTATTATTATTATTATTATTATTATTATTTAACGACTGACCTCTCGTGACGACGCCTACCGCTTGGCACCCTGATTCTTTGTGCTCTCAGATGAGAAAGCGCTACCGATAGAGTCGGATACACGGTCTCAGTAGCAAAGTCTGAGCTGGGAGTCTGGGGTTTAAATCTCCCATTGAGCGCGCCCGTAGTGTTTAACAATCGTGATTTTCTATCAACACTTCAGTCAATTAACGGCGTATTTATTTAAAATTGGCCATAATCATCTTATTTCTACCGGCTAAAAATTTTTGATGACAAATTAATTTCGAACACCTTAGCTCTCTGGGTGTCATTGAGTTAAAGAGACAGAGTTCAATTCCATGTACGCGTAAAAAATATGTACAGTAGGATCTGGCTAATTCGACATTTGTTAATTCGAAAAATTGGATAGTTCGAACTCACCATGATTACCAGTGAAATTATGTTTTAATTTAATGGTAAAAATAACATTTACTTCGAATTTCAGAAGGACATTTTAGTATAATTCGAAGCCAATTGTTAGTTTTTCCGAATTGTTATAATTTCAAACCTAACTTTACGATCTTTATTAAATTATGTCAATATGTCCAAAAACTCTACTTATTGATGCATAGTAAAAGAGAGAATTAAATGAATCCTAACAGACGTGAAATACAACATTTTTAACGCAAATAATGAATTTGAAGAGTTTGCTTATTGCTTCAAGATAAGCAAACTACAACAAACCAAGATTTTTAATTTTGTTGTTGTTTAAGTGCGAAAACTGATTTACGTTTGCAATTTACTTATGTAAAGTTTTCCAAGTTTTTAGAATTTGTGTTTAATTCGTTCTTGTGTTTTCATATACGTAGGCCTGTATATTGTGTATGCGTTTTATATAGATATAAAAGTGTGTTTATATGTAGCTTCTGATTACCAAACCCTTCCTTCACCTTTGACAAGACATCTTGTGAATGTGGGAAATGCCAGCCCTCCACCGTGGTTCGGATTCCACGTTAAACTGTAGGTCCTTCATTTCATCTCACAATCACCCTACCATTACACATTAGCGTAAGTGTGTATAAACCGGACGGGTAGTAAGACGCGGTGCTAATAATAATAATAATAATAATAATATATGTAGCTGATTTTAAGATTATTGATTCACTGTGTACCAGCTGCATCGATACTCTTAGAAACGGCTAATTCGAATTTTGGATATTTCGAACTATTTTAGATATCCTTGGAGTTCAAATTAAAAAAGGTTATACTGTATTAGTTAAATTAAGCGTTTCCCTAAATCAGATCACTAGCCATGAGATCGCTAGCCATGTATTTAAACGAACACGTTCACACATCACGCTATGCTGTGCTATGCTATGCCGTGCTATGCGAACGAAATCGCGGACAGGGCGTTTTTTATATCTCACTCGCGCTACGTTTTGTGCTACGCGTGCGCACAACGGACAGACCCACAAAAGCCATGTTGTCTTGAAGACTTCAAATACTCTACTAAGCCTTCCAAAATATAACGTAGTACATACAGCTCACCGTGTGAAACACACGAGAAAAAATGTCGCACAACGTAACTTTATGTGTGAATCCAGAAAACTTTTTGCGCTCAGGCCTCACTTGAATAATGATTGTAGTGGTTATGCCTGACTATAAAAATAAATTTCAAAGACAAATTAAATATATCTATATAATGTTTGCAATGATTACAATAGTTTTTGGAATACTTTTTGTAAAAGCTGTTAATTATAAAATATAAGTAAATCTTTAAAAGCTACCCATGACATTATTTTTCAATGACTTTACATTTGATGACGTAAATACTATTTTATATATAAAAGAATATAATGACGTTAGATATCATGCATAACAAATATATAATGTATTTTACTATCACGGGAGATAGTTCATATTAGCTTTTACAGGTGTAAAATATAGATGAAGATCATTTGTAGCTTCCAGTTGATTTCTGTAGTCTTGCTAGCCGTCATGGATAAAGAACCCCATTCATACAGATACGTAGATGAAAACAGGATAATCGTGTTTATTGCTTCACTTGTAAAATAAATACATTTATCTATCTATTTTATTAAAGCTATATCTTAAAAGTCGAGAAGGAACAGAAAAGTAATTGATTCAAAGATATAACGATGCTGTGCCTCACCCGAAATCCCCTCGTGCCTCACCGGTGAGGCGCGCCTTACAGTTTGAGAAACCCTGGAGTAGATGATCCCACTCAAGTCGAGGAGGTCTTGTTTGGATTTCTAACGAATATCAGACCTCCCATATGCAACTCATTTTGTTTCATCCTGCTAGCCTATCTCATTAGTTAACATATAGTCCAATGTTTACATAGGTAAGACTTTATAGAAAATACAAATCTTTTTGTGGTCAAAATTGATGAAATTTTACTATTTTATAGGTATGGATACTATCTATCAAAAGTTACAGCTACAGATGACATAGCTTGAATTATGATCGCGTGAAAGTAGCTATAATAAATTGTATACCTTTCTAGATAGGAATGGGTGTTCACTATCGGGCGTAATGTCCTAGGCTAATCTAGTCTGTAAGTCGTGTTGATATGGGGTTAGAAAGTGTAGGATAAATGTTTCGATGAAAAAAAGCTACGACGTAGAAGCCATAGTGTTTCCACATTGTTAATAAAGAACTATCATTTTCAAATAAACTTGTGTAGTCTATATCTGAAAGCTGTTGATAATATTGAATTATGTCGCCACGGGTAGCCCATTATACGCTCGCTATCTTTTATAACGACAAGAAAGCAAGTCTATTATATACGTACCTATCAAAATGTTATCACTACCTCGATATGTTTCCTTAAAGTAGGTTGCGTTAAAGCCAGCCTTGTAATAGTTATTATTATTGTGTTCCATGATAAACTATCATAATGTTAATATTTTGTTGGGAAATTAAAACTTATACCATTACTTTCATTATCGGTCTCTACTCATTATTATGGTTACAAGATTACTGAGTAAATTTTTCCTCAGAATATTTTTTTTTTAATCCACGCGTTTTACTATTATTTCGGGCTATTCTCTTATGAAAGAATTAAGATAATGTGTTAGGAATGAGTAATGAGGAATTTTAGAGGACGTGTAACCGCATTTGCGTGGAGTAAAAAGTGGAAAGCCATTAAAAAAAAAAATCTCGGTACACCCGATCGGGAATCAAACCCCGATATCCATGGTTGTTGTCAGTACAGTCTTGCGAGAGTTACGAGACTAATAGGGATAGTATTGGCAAGTATCATGTGATATTGGCAGACTTGAATCCTATGATAAGTTTCTGGTATAAAGAAATGTTTATAAAATACAAATTTTTATTTTTTACGATCAACAATGTTGATATTTTACTTTATTATTAGGTAATTTATAATACCTACCAAAAGGGACAGTTGCAGATCACAAGACTTTACATCTAAATATATTACAATAGTTATTTTACCGTTTACAACTGGCAAAAAAATATATTCTATATTTATATATTGAGCCCTTAGAATTACAGCCGTGCAAGCGTTCACGACTGGCGTATCCAAATTAATACAGATAAACCAGGAGGCTATAAAGTTTGAAACCCGGAATTGATCACACTGTTGGTGGTATTGCCACAATAATTGTGTTTAAAGTACCGCTCACACTTAGGCTAATCGAATCGAAATATTTGGACTCACATTTAAGTCGAAATGTAGTGGTTTTTAATAAAAAGAACCTAAAAAGTTATTTATTTCTTCTATCTCGATTATAACTACATGGCATAGTAGGTAATGTAACAAATATAAATAAATGCTTAAATATATAAACTGTAAGATAAAAAAAAGTAAGTAAACTCGTGTGATATATTCTAAATTTGTATTGATTTACTACAATGCATTCTCTTTTTATGTTAGCATTACAGTAATAGTTTTTGTCATTTTTATCGTAAATACATCTGTAGCTCTGGATTAAATTAATTAGTTTCACTGCAGATTCACTTTACAAGTGAAACAAGCTTGAACACATGCACGCGGGCTAACGAATGTTTTACAGCCTTGCTCGACGATAACACCCACATCGATCTGCCGAACGTTCTCGAACTTGCCCGGAAATTACCAACACAACTTCGCCTGACGTCGCTATCGGATCGAAGAAATTCTTCTCAGCGGAGAGTTCTATTCACTTCTATTCGAATCGTCTAGGCGTAAGCGAGTCTATTTAAATAAATGGGAGTAGTTTTCGGGCCGCCACGATTCGAGACGCCTAGGTGGGAGCGGGTCTTAATACTCTCTTCAGGTAAATGCTGGTGAATTTTATTTGAATTGCCCTTCTCCTCTATACTCCCTTGGATTAAGTCCTTAGTAATCAAATGTTTTAACGTATCAATAATTTATTTTTTAGGTACGTTTCCTTATAGACGGCCGTCGCATGCGATCCAAGCTGCCAATACTGTTTTCTTACATGCGTCAGTCGCGTGCGATCATTAATCTCTGAATTAGTATTATTTTGTCATAATGAGAAAAAAAAACGATGTGTTACCTCATTTGCAGCTATAAGGCATTGAGGATGACGAAAAACTACAATTGTATTTAAACGAGGGGAATGATGATGTATATCCCATTTTTAAAAGAGTACTGAAAAGGGGGAGATTTTACAACATTAATCGAGAGACACTTGTTGCAGGACGGAAAGAAAAATCCGGAGAATTTATCAGACTCAACAATTCTTAGTTTAACTACATCCTCGTTCGATAAAAGATGATATCAAAAGTGATTCCTGCAATAGAGTTCAGTAAGATGCAAGGCTACAGCAAGTAATAAAAGTTCTGCTATAAGATAGGAAGTAAAATAACCGATGATAACAGAAACAGGAAAGACACTATAAGTAGAATAGCGCAGAGAGTGTGCACCCAAAAATTTATTTTGGGAGGGGGGGGGGTTAAACAATCAAGATTGAAGCCAGAATTAAATTTCGGAGGTGAGAGGGGAGGATGATAGAAGGGGTGATTAACAAAACAAAGGTTTTTTAAACAAGTTTTCCCTCCAACCTAAAGAAGAGTCCAAGGACCCTCAAGAATAAAAAAGGTAAAAAAAATTGGATGCACCGAGAATCTATTTAGAGTGGTCTTCACTTGGTAAATTTTTTAAATTAGTTACCTACTAGACTAAAAAATGTAGGTAAAATTCACTTAACACATCTTCAGTGCCCGATTTTATAATTCACCGTAATGTATTTTAAATTTATACTTAAATTATTTGGGTTTGAGAGGGAGATGGTGGGGGAGGGGGAGCCACTGAGTGTAGGCGAAGAAAGTTTTCCATAACAAGAAGACATAACTAACCTTGACTAGCATACATTTGAAAATCAGGAAAAAGGTTCCTAGAGGCATGTGTTTGAAGCGTTGCACTTTATGGATGTGAAACATATTGGTGTAGCTGAAGAAAGAAATTAACTTACAAGCATTTGAAATAGTGGTGCTACAGAAAGTTGACAATATCATTAATGGAGATGGTATAAATAAAGAAGTGTTAGAAAATCAAATGAAGGTAACTTTGGAAAGGTAAAGAACAAAGAAGAGTTAACATGATAGGCCAGCAAACTAATCTCAATATTGTACCATAATGACGAGTTCGGTACCAAACCACCTGTGATTAAAAATTAGCTATTTTATTTAGGTAGGTTTTGCAAATCTTTCCACCAACTTTTGATTTTTATCACTGTAAAAAATACTAGGAATAATTCGTGTTGAACAAAACTTATTTTCTGTTAGGATAGAGCATCTGTTAGGAACTAAACATGCTAGTAAGCAATTGTTTATAATTTCGACTGTTAGTAGTGAACACTAATAGTATTTAGAAACTTTTTTTAGATATTCCTAAAAACAAATTGGTCTTGGGAAGTGCTCACCTCAACCAGATGTTCGTGGGTTCTAATCCAGCGGTCCCATGTTGATTGTAGCATGTAAAATAACCCTGGAAGGTGTGTGAAAATGGTAGGCTCTTTCACTCTCGCTCATAGACATTCTCGTGTGCTGATATAATCGGTCGGTTCAAAAATTGCTCGTAAGATACCTCAAATAAAATAACATAACATAACAAACTAGACATATTCATTTTAAAATCTTTTACATTTGGTGAGTTTAATGTCAAATTATTAGCATTAATATTACTACTTAGTTTAAGTTAAATTAGACAGAAAGAGGAATATGTTTTCCCAATCAAAATATTCCATTTGAAGTTAAATCCAAACTAGTGGCCATGTCCGTTATTTTCTCAGGAAGATTAGTTTGTCCGCAAGAACACAAAAGGAAGCTACTTCAATAAGAACAACCTCTTTGGAGACAAGGATGCACTATGTTTACAGACACTCGGTGGGAGAGCGATATAAACACCAGTGGCCGTGTTCGTGTTTCATTGCCCGTAGTGCTTTTCATTTGGCCTTGAGATATCTTGCTACACCAGTAAAATTAGTAGTTTTGTTCATAATCTTGCATCCTTATTGATCAACAATTACCTATTAACAGCATCCAACCAAAAGTTTGAATACCATTTTTTTTTTTCAGTGCGTCTCCCTACCCGTTCGAATTAAACTTATACACGTTAATAACGTTACTTTGGTAGGGATGAAAAAGGTAAGTGTTTAAAGGAAATGTACCCAAATTTGATTGTAGGGAGAACAAAACATTATTTAGGAATAAACACCAGGTAGAATCACTAATTCTATCAAGTAAAATTAGTAATGTTGCAATGTAAAAAAAGTGGCTCTACCAGGTAAAATTAGTGGCCAAGTAAAATTAGTGACGCTGCTAGGAAAAATCAGTGGCCAAGTAAAATTAGTGACGCTGCTAGGAAAAATCAGTGGCCAAGTAAAATTAGTGACACTGCCAGGAAAAATCAGTGGCCAAGTAAAATTAGTGACGCTGCCAGGAAAAATCAGTGGACAATTAAAATTAGTGGTGCTGGCAGGTAAAATTAGTGGCCAAGTAAAATTAATGGCACTGCCAGGTAAAATTAGTGGCACTGCCAACTAAAATCGGTGGCGAAGTAAAATTAGTGGTTCTACTAGGTAAATTAGTGGTTCTACCAGGTAAAATTAGTGACTGCCAGGTAAAATTAGCGACCAAGTAAAATTAATGGTGCTATCAGTTAAAATTAGTGATACTGTTGAGTAAAATTTGTAGAGCTGCCGAGTAAAATTATTACTTACACAGTAAATTTAGTGGCGCTGCTGAATAAAATTAGTATAGTTACAGAATAGAATTATAATTGGCGATTAAGATTAGCAAAGTTGCCTGGTATAATTAGTAAAGCTGCCAAGTTATTTTAGTAGAGCTGTTGAGTAATATTACTGGCACCGCCATGTAAACAAAACATGCATTCATTTACAACTTAATTGTAAGATGGTTAGCTAAAATAAAAACATAAATAGCCTTGCTTTTAAGAACTCCACCATTCTTTATGAGATTTGTGTGAATATATTATTGGTATGTAATGTTACGTAGAAGAACATCAACATTAATTAATCATAAAATAAAGTATGTTTGGATAATTAAAATAAATGCTAGAAATCAACTAAAACACGGCTAAAATGTAAAAATCGTAATGCTGTTCCAAGACATATCAAGTAAATCTTAACATTATTTGTTTAAATAATGTAGCCATTTAAACATATCATCGATGTTTTGGTGAAAGGTGTAATATTCTCAAATATTTAGAGTCTCCACACAACTTGTAAGTGTAGAGAACAGTGAAGAGTCCGTTTCAACCCACGGGTAACGCGTAACTTAAGTAGATAACTACCCGCTTCGGTGGCCGCATGGTCTAAGGCGCTACTCTAGCAATAAATTAGACTGCCGAAGACGAGGAGGTCAGGGTTCGATCTCGGTTGGGTGTAGTAAGGGGGATTTTCCCTAAATATCTTTCCACGCAAGTGCGGGTACACTTAATCTAAATTCAACCTTCCTATTTCCTAATACAGTGTAATTAGTATATAGGCGTGTAGACCGAACGGGTAGTAAGATGCGGTCCTAATTAAAATAGGGAGTAGCTCAGCTCAAACAAAGCATCGCATCGCAGTACGTTTTTTGGTGTGGCGATTCCTACTATAAAACAGCGAAATTAAGACCATCCAAATAATTTTGCTGTGCTTAAAAATATATAACAGCATTGATGCGATTTTTTGTTCAGGCTTAATCGTGTATTTAATATCCCAGTTAATCAGGTGTGATATGGATTCCCAAGCATGGTTCTTAGCCAGATCTTCAACTGTATATTGTACCGCCTCCAGCTATTCTCGTGTCTGGCGGATTGGTTCCATCCGTCGCGCGCATCTTCGCTAGGTGCCGACAACCTTCCAATGCACCGTATCAACCCTCAGCCCTAACCTCTTCGTGTAAGTAACCCCACCCTCCTTTCTCGCTAAAATGTATTCCTCCTCCTTTATATCATTTTTATTATTGTATTCTTCCAACATTCTCATCCCTTTCTTTTCTTCGAAAACTAGTTTAGTTTCTTTTCTTACTACTGTGTATGTATTATATTCTCTCTTCATGTTAATGTCATTTGTAAGATCCCTCCCTACACCCCTCTCATTTCCAAAAGAGATTTTGAGATTTAAGGGGTTCGCCGGAGATATATATATATATATATATATATATATATATATATATATATATATAACTACCATACTAACCCTGGTATTGTTGGCAATTCAGGTGGCGATGGGTATCCGTATCAAGTTACACAAATCTTTAGATAAAGTGATGCTGAATAATGGAGCAAACGTGATTCTATGCATGCGTTAACAATATGACCATAGGGAAGAGGGGCAGAGGAGCTTGAAAAATGCTGAGGCTCCTTCATAAGCGTTACTTCGTCTTCTGAAATTCTTAAAAACACACACAATATACAGAGTATTCTATTTTAAATAAAAATTACTGGATGAATATTATTTTTTTTTAAAAACTCATTATATCGTTCTAATATAATAAAATCTAAACCATTCAGGGGTAAAAAAAATCCCTCAGTACACTCATCTGGGAATCGAACTCCGACCTCGTTCCCACCAGTGCTGGTATCAGATAATATTTAAGTACACAGATACAAGATAAATTTAAAGAAATTTGATTGGTAAATAAAAATTAACAGTAACGATGTATCGATTGTAATAAATTATGTGTTATTTTCGAATGGCGCTTAAAGCAAAATGTGTTGGCATAAAGTGCCATCGCAAAATAAGCACACTCAAATTAAAACAGAAAGGGCACTTCCACTATACATTCTTTGACTTAGGGTGGAATTTTAGGGGAGGCGATAAAATATTTTTGTTCAGTTTTAAAGCAAAACATTATTTTGCCCAAAATTAATCAAATAGTGATCCAGTAGAAACAAGTGTTGAATCTACTCCACATGGTGACCTCAACAGTTGTTGAATATCTGCCATGAACTTGGCGGCATTAGACGAGAAACTTTTCAAATGAAGAGAAAAACTGTCATTAAATTCCAGGACACTCTTGATAGATATTTAAGAACTGTTGAAGTCACAATGTGAAGAAATCTACACATGCTTATACTGGAACAATATTTGTTTTATTTTGACAAAAAAAAGTTTTGCTATAAAAACTGCAAAGGCACTACCCTTTTCTCGCGTTCTTTACACCCCCACCTTAATTTAAAAAGAGCCTTAACAATTCAAATGAGTTTACAGCTGATACACAAAGTTAACCAAAACAATGACGTGGGTTGTTTTTTTATTATGGCAGTCGTGAGAAATCTCTTCAGACGCAAGTGAATCAAAGACAACCAACAAAATTTGATCATGTGTAGAAAACCAAATGGTTGCTAGCTAATTAATTCTTAGTTAGCATGGATCATTTAATTACATGGGTGGGGTGTGAAAGTGGTAATATAATTCCAAGTACGTGCTGCAATGATTAACAAATGAAATGCCTACTTCCCGGCGCAGCTGGTCGCCTATTTTCCACCTGGCGGAAGGAAGTTCTTTGCTTATGCCGTCGTTCAAGTCTTAGTGAAAAACATTCATTCGGGGTTTGGTAGTAAAATGATTTATTGAGTTCGACGTGATTGTGTTCTACAAGAGGCTTTAAGGGTTAATTTGAATTATTTGATTTGAATGGCTTTCTAACTTAGGAGGATTAAATCAAACCTTCCTGTATGGGAAACAAATTTTATTCTTACTATTTCTTGTTAATACAACCTTTTGGATAATTTTTCTCTATATCTCGTCCAAACGTGTCAACCTTGGGAAATTCAAGCGCAATACTAACATATAATAATGTATCGAGGAAGTTCATATCGCGGCACCCCCAGCAAATACAAAATGGACACAATCATATACAAATCTACTTGCGACACACGTTTATAACCTGTCAATGACAAGTGCTTTATAAACTGTTTGTTTTCTTATGTCGGCCCTGTCATGTTAAGGATCTTATTTCCTCTTATTTACGAAGCGTGCATCGCGAGACAAAAGCTGCATGTAGTCATGTGATTAAAGTTTCAAGGGCGGGTTAGTAAATGTAGGAAACTATACACGATATATAATCTCAATTAGTTATTAACGCAATCATTTTTTTACTCACCACTCGAACAAGCTCGAAATGTATTTTCAATTCGAATTTTAGGTTTAACCTTTATCTATCTCAAAGATGCGTAGATATTTTTTATATATAATGATGATCAAGAAATAAAAATATTTATTAATAAGGGGGAATGCTTTAGGTAGCTTGTGTGTCCAAAAAGCACCTAGGAACTTTATCACATAATATATCTACACTAATATTATAAAGAGGAAAGATTTGATTTTTTTTTTGTAATGGATAAACTCAAAAACTACTGGACCGATTAAAAAAATTCTTTCACCAATATAAAGCTTCATTATCAGCGAGTAACATAAGCTATATTTTATTTTGAAAATTTAATCTATTCTTCATAAAAATGTCGATAGTTTTACACAAGGTATAACAAATTGGCTAAAAATATGCTTTCTCCACGTGCGCTGCAAAAACTATTGGTATTACACAAAAAAATACTATACATATTGAACGTTCTCACTAATGTGAACAAAAAAGTCCGCGAGACAATATATGTAATTATTATAGTTATGTTACAATAAACGTATTTTTTGTTGAAATTAGTCAACTAAAACATGGATGCGAACAAAATGTGATTATATCCGTATCATGATATGAATCCTTATCCAAATCAATTATTTAATCATTTAGGCTGTTTACGTAGGAGTAAATTACTTTTTAAATTATTCAAATCGGTACATTGGTTTTAAAGTTATGAAGAGTATAACAAAATAAAAATTGTCATGATAATTACTGCAAACCGCTCTATGGAACAATGCATGTATGTTAGGTAGGTAAACTGAAATGTTACTATCGCGGGCAGCAGCTAGTGTTTCATATTTACTTTAAAATGATTCAATTTCAAATGGTTGTTGCATCAATATGAACATAATATTAGAATACCATGAATAGTTCACGTACACATTGAAATAAGGAAAAAAATAAAAAATTCTTTCGAAAATGGTTAAAACTCTTTTTATTAAATTTGACTAATCTAAGCTATACATTAACTAATGTAAACTATAGATAATACTGCATAATGTCGTCAAATATTAAATTATAAGGTTAAGAACTGTTATCTATTTTTAGACACAATCAAATTTTTACTGTTTACATTTATTTGACTCTCACACATTATTTAAGTACAGTACATTCAATTATTTTTTTCTATTTTAATTTTACTTGTAAAAGCTATAACACAATAGTTTAATGTATTTTATCATGTTTTATCTAAATCAATATGTTTAAAAAAAGTTCTAAATTGCTAAAGCTTTGGAGATCCTTATATTGGTGCAGTTTGTGAATGTTTTCTATTTCCCCATGTACCCCTTTCTTATTTTTTACTAAACTATGTGGATCAAGAATGAAACGATTACCTCCACGTCTAATAAAATTTGTAACTCAAATCAAGTAAATGATTTTTATTAATATTCTGAAATAGAATGGTCGGTTTAGATTGTTTCTAAGCCACGAAACAAAACTAATATGCCAGTTGGCAACAGGTAAAATGTCCTTACTGTATTTTTGACAGCCTCGCTGTTCCTTAACTCGCAAGAAGCTCACGTAATGACCTTGACACGAAAAAGGGAACCGCAAATTGCACACGGTCAAATTATAGCTGGGGAATGATTGAATAACTTGTGCAAAAAACAAACAAAATAACAAAAAATAAAGACGAAACAACAGAACATGAACATGGACGAAGCTGTGCAGCTTATCTCACTTTATTTGGCGGTGCACATAACATACAATCCACTGGGTAGACAAAAGTATACAGTGTCTCATAAGAGACGTTCTCTAGGGCCTCGCAGGGTCAAACACATTGAAACACCAGGACTGTTTTTTCATTAAACCCTGATTCTATTCGAGATTGCTATAGATTATTACCGTGACTTCTAAGGCTGTAAAGAATGGTCAAAGGCGAAACCATTAACCATCCTATTTTATTTAGTATCGCGTCTTACTAACCCTTCTTGTTATACGCCTATGTACTAATTACACTAATGTGTTAGGGATTAGGAAGGTATAATTGAGAGGAAGTGTACCCGTATTTAAGTGGAGTGAGAATGAAAAACCATCCTCAGTGCACCCGACTGGGATCGAACTCGTATTTTTCTGTCTTCGGCAGTAAAGTCTATTATAAGAGCTGCGCCTTGGGCCATTTTTCCACTCAACGGGTAATCCGACTATCATCATCATTATTATTAGCACCACGTCTTACTACCCGTTCGGGTTATACGCACTTACGCTAATGTGTAATGGTAGGGAGATTGTGAGATGAAATGGAGGACCAACAGTTTAGCGTGGGATCCGAACCACGGTGGAGGCCTGGCATTCCACACATTCACAAGATGTCTTGTCAGAGGTGAAGGAAGGGCTTGGTAATTAGATAAATCTGTGCCGGGACCGAGGATTGAACCCCAGACCTCCAGTACTGAAGTCTGACACCTTACCCCTAGACCACCAGGTCACCTAGATAATCCGACTATCAATGTGGTAAATAAAGTTAAACTACTTTAAACATAGTTTAAATATGGTTGTAAATCAATCTAAACAGATTTTCACCTTTATTATATGAATGTTATAAGGAATGTTAACATTTAATTCAAAAATAGGTAAATATTCATATAAAACTATATTGTACATTTTATTAATATATAATTAAATCTACCATTGACTTAAATATTTAAGTCAAGACAGTAACACTTTAAACCCAGTACATATACTTCAAATTTTAATAATATGAGTAAATCAGCTAAATCCTACACAAATATTCAATTACAATCCCACCAACCTGGATCGAAACAACGCCCTCTAACCTGTTCTAGAATAACTCCTATCCAATCAATCACGAGAAAGGGTGGAATTTGATTAATATAACTGTTTTTGGCCTAGAACTAAGTTGATGGGTGTCACACTTTCTTCCGCATAACTTTTGAAAAAACTTGGAGTGTAACACCTTTGAATTTATATTTTGATGCAGTTTCAGTACACTATTTTGGAACCAAGGATATACAAAACTACAGTAGCCCCATGGCTTTTTTTGGCGCTGAATGACAGGCCACAGCTGACTTCTGACAGTCAAAATTTAGCCATATACCTACATTTTGACTGTCAAAAGTGACAGCTGCTAAATACATGTTTTTGCAGATCATCTGGCTCGGCGTAGGGATACATAATTTGGTCTGGTAACTTTTTAAAGCTGTCAGCACCAAAGAAGCCATGGGGTTACTTTAGCTTCTGGAATGTTTGGAGATATAACAATGGCACAAAGCGTTTAGTCCCACTGATTTAAAAAAAACCTATCATTCCAAAGCTTAGAGTGTCCAATGATAAAAATTGCCTTCTGAAACTGTTCTAGAATATTTTATATAACAATGAGGTGATTAATATTAGTTTAAAAAATGTAGTAAAAACCATAAATGATGTTATTCGATTTCAACATCTCTCAGTATACAATTACCATTTTCTTGGATAACATTAGCGAATGGCATTATTTTTCTCGGGGCATATATTAATTGTGCCAAGAATAGCCAATTTAATATAATTACAACCTAACTCAGTACGCGTAATGTGGTCCCTAAGGCCATAATTAATATCATAACAGTCCTACAAAATTATAGCCTATTAACGTGGTAGAGCGCGTTCACAATTTTGAAAGTTTCACGGGAAAATGAATTTTTTCCGCTTTAGACGAAAACTCAGTGCACTTATAGTACCTATTTAGATCATTATTAATATTCTTATCACTTTGTTCCTGCAAACCAAATAGAAATAAAAGGAATCTTGTACAACCATATAACCTTCTCAGAATATTTGGTTTTTGCAACACATATTGATTTTCAAGAATAATTTCAAAGTTTCTGGAGATAAATCCCTTAATTTTACCCGGCTTGAACCAAACTTTGTTCACACATTAATATACGATAGTTTTTTATTCATGAGAATTAATATTAACCAGATAAAAAGTGTCACTAATTAAAAAAAAAAGTTTAGTAATAATGTTTGGAGTTCAAACAAGAACACAAACCATCATATTATATTTTAAAACTTTATAAAAGAGTTGCAAAACAACGAAAATAAAAAGCTAAGCCCGATACACAATATAGGGCCTAGTTGTGTTCGATCTAGGATAGGATTTTTAAGTTTGAAATTATCTGTACCAAGCTCGGAATACACATATGTTTACTAATATATCAGTAAAATATTATTATTTATCCATATTAACTATGCTCTTATAGCAATATTCTAGTAGAAAGGACCTTTTAAAAAACAAACATTATTTTGAGGTCAACAATGATAACATGTCACCATTTTATTGCTGTTCTTTTATATATATTGTTATTATCTATCAAAGGTTACAGCGGTAGATCACATAACCTGACGTAAGAATACGTGAAAGTGGGTTTAGAATTTTTTTTTTCTAGCTTTCAGATATGTTCGTTCGTAAGAAAATCGGGGTATAAGTAAGCTACTGCCGGGGGCGTTTATCGAAGTTGAAATTATTTTACCCCTAGAAAGTTCTTAAAGTTTACCTATTTTTGAGAACATACATTCTATCAAGCAACTCTAAATTTTGTATTTAGCAGGCCTACATTATACTTTGACTGTATCATTACGTAATATACGATAAATCAAATCGAAGGACGGAAAGAACACATGAAGTACATAATCAAACATATCGTTCGTCTATGAACCTTGAAAAATAAGTATAATGTTCTACCTTAACCACAAATGACTCGCAGCCAATTGGTTAGATAATATACGAGCTTAAGTAAGGGCCTACGGAGGTTGGTTTGATCATTATTATTGTGTTGTTGATGTTGGTTTCGAGTTCAAATAGAATTATTCTATTTTGCTATATATGCTTATCTTGTAATTATAATGACATTCAAATATTCTACCTGTTGATACAGAAAATATGATATTTACGAACTAATTCTTTTTAAAACGTAGGTCAAATAGCTCTTGCGCTGTTAGGAATTGGGTGCTGAGATTTTGACCCCACTTGAGCAATAACTTACAAAAATATGAAAACCGTTAACAGTATCAAGTTTTTTTTGTTCTAAAGCCAAAATCTCTAAAGTTTGTTCTCTAGCTAAAATATATAAAATGTTCATTGTTTCTCTAGTTAAAATCTAGAATATGTTTGTTGATTTAGAGCTAAAATTTAGAAAAGTTTGTTGTTTCTCTAGCAGAAATCTCGGTGACGTTTTTGTTTCTCTGGCTAAAATCTCTAAAAATAAAATAATAATCTTTTGTTCCTTAGATGAATTTTAGAAAATATTTGTTATTTCTCCAAAGAGATTATCAGCAATGTTTGTTGTTTCTATAGCTAAAACCTTTAAGTTTTGTTTTTGTTCTTTAGCTAACATATCGTAGACGAATATGCTCATGTGTTAGTTTTGAGTAAGTAGATCAGTATTAAAGTTGCTAGAGGGTACGGACACCACAGTGATAAATCACATGTACAAAACCATCCCCGGAGTACACCCAGCCTAAATTCGAACCTCGACCTCTCTGTCACCGTCAAGAGAGTTCATTGGGAGCTTAACACCTTAGACAACGTAACCACTAACGGTGCATAGGTACCCACCAAAAAATCACTAAGACGAGAACAGTGGACTGTACTCACGGCCATATCTCTATCTTGTCCTTATCCCCGACGGAGAGGCCGGAGAACTTGTAGTACTCGTAGATGAGTCCCCCCATGTTCTGAGCCTGTTCCTCCGGGTTACCGCCCCCGGGGCCACCGATGTTGAGCATGGCGTTGGCGGCAGCGGATATAGGATGCTGCTCGTAGTAGGTCCTCGCCCAGTTACCGTCTTCGCCGCCGCCGCCCTCTGATGGCGGCATGTCCTGGAGGCGCACCACGGGCGTCCCAGTGCGCGAGCCGAGAGGGGCGCCCAGAAGGTACTCCTCCCCCACATCCTTACGCTTCCTGGAACACGCACAGACAAATACACATTATAGTCACTAGCTTGGTTTAGTTGTTGCGTCGCTCAGGCTACTAACAGCTTCATTTTTAAGGGAGGGATGAGGGCACTAGGGGGTTAAGAGGGTGGGGAAAACTAAGGTGAACTAATATATTAATCCCCACCCCTGGTTCATCCGGATGATGTTGGAACATGACATATTCGTCGCCCCCTATTACCACCCCACCACCCCTTTCCGAGTATTGTCCCTAACAGGAATAAGTCTAAGGAACCAGTTACTAGGTTCATCTTGTAAATGTGGGGAATGCCAGGCCTCCACCGTGGTTCGGATTCCACGTTAAACTGTAGGTCCTCCATTTCATCTCAATAATAATAATAATAATAATAATAACAATAGTTACTAGGTTTGTAAATACTACCTAAATTAGTTAATAAGATAGTTATTTATAATTTGTACTCATTTACCAATGAGATATCCGTAAGCTTACTTTCAAAAATTGTATGTATTTTATATAAACAAATACGACTGATTACTTATAGTAAGCATATTTGTGTGAAAGGAAATAGTGTATCTCTGAAACTTCTAAACCAATAAAAAAAATCCTCTTTGAACGTTTTGTTGTGAATCTATTAAAAATGTCTTAATATATTTGAGGAAGAATAGATTTATGTTCGTAATCGTTAGGTTATATCTCAGAGAAACTTAAAATGTGATGTTTTTAATCCTAAAAGGACATGTTTATACTTCAATTTTGGTGTGAATCATATTTTTAAATAACAAAGCAAAAAACACTACTTATATTACACGAGCTTTCTGGACGTCTTGGAGTTCCGGTAGGCGGCCCCATTATGCTAACTTAAATACTAGCACCTGCGGAAAAGCTTCATTTTTTGCTTCTTAAAAACATAACTTAAACATTTACAGTGGGAAGAGGGGGCTAATAAGGACTAATCTGATTGACACAATGTCACGACACTATCGCGTGACTGTTGAATCGCCGGCGAAGGGGAACTAATCATGTGACTGTTTATTCCTTCTCTTCCCCTCACCTCACCAAGGAAAGATAGCTATGACAGTGAAGGTACATTTTAAATAAAGTTTGATTACCAAATTTTAGTGCAATATTTCATTCATATAACATACTCCCTCATTTAAACTACTCTCCATCAAACACTTAATGAACTTTAACTACAAACAAAATTAGTTAAAGTGAATAATTTTACTTTTACTGACTGAGAAATAGTTTCAAAATATGTTTTAGCTACAGCTATCAAAATTGTCACTTCTCATTGACCCCTCTTCACCCCTTTAGCTTACGTGATGAACGAATGCATACAACTAGATTGTATAACTTTTATAACTGTTGTGAAATTGTCATTAAGTCACTTATAGACAATCAGTTTTCAACTTTGATTAACTTGTAATAAATAGTAACGCTTCTTTCAATAAACGGCGTTGACTATTAATTAACATATTCAATTTACTTTGAATGCGTATAACCCGAAACGTTAGTAACACGTGGTGCTAAAACCAATATAAAACTCACTCACTCTGACAATACCGCTGTTTCTTTCAAAAGACGCCATTTATGAGCGTTTATACAAGTTAGTAGCTTCAATTTCCACAAAAGTTTTTTTTTTTCAATAGTACTATAACTGGTGGCATGTATGACATCCCTAGTGATCCACCAGGCCCTAATTAGAGTACCATTTAATTGTTTTACAATGCAACTTCCTCCGGTAGATACTAACAAAATAAACAGCGTAAAATAGTAAGCAGCTGGACAAAGAGTAATGTGTGTGTGTGTGTGTGTGTGTGTGTATGTAAAACCGAGCGTATAGCGTTTTACACGCGAGGCCCCAAGAAAATTATTTTTATATAATTAGAGTCACGAGGATCTCTCCCTTTTATGAACGAAGAATCTCACGTTGAAGATTTAAACTAATTTATTTTGTGTGTCCTACCATATCCAAGAACAATAATTGTTTAGCGCCACACACACACACACACACACACACCAAAGGGATATTGTCTTCTTTTGATTTTATGACCCGAAGGTCAACGTCATAACTAAACGTAATTGTGTGAAAATTACATGTAGAGCAACTCAAAACAGTTTATTTAAACTTGATGAACTTTTAGGCTAAAGCATGTTATTAAAATATCCTTAGAGTAAGTACAAACTGCCAGCCCTTGAATATCTTACCATGCTAATACAAGTTTTATAATCATATTTGTTTATCTTTACGCGAGGTGGTAGCTCAATGAGTAGTCTTACAATAGGGTAGGGATCTAGTTTTGGCGGAGGAAACATATGAAGGCATCTGAATAGGTACCCTCCACTTTCTCTTAAATTGTAGCAAGCTTACCTTATATGGTTCTACTATGGTGCACTATAAGATAGGGCCATAGTGTAATCCGTCGAGGTTCAGGGTGAACGGAGTGTACTTAAAAACAGCTCATACGAGCAAAGACAAAGAGTGGTAATTAAAAAAAAAATTAACTAGAAATGTTAAATTTGAATTTAAAAGAGTAAAAATCATTTGTATTTATATAGTGAACATATTTGGGAAACATAAATATGGATATTTTATATACATCTATCTCCATGTGGGATATATATGGCCACATATTTATGTTTACGAAATGTTGTCGCTATTAGGTCAACATAATAATAGTATTATGGTAATATGCCAATAAACATAAAGTTTTTTGTTTCTAAGTTTTAATAATCACTTAAAGACTCAATCTACAGGCCATGTATTAGGATGGCTATATTAGGTGCGTCGACATTGGCATAGAATGAGGTTGGGAAATATGAGTGATAAATCACATGTGTAAATTCCCTCCCAAGGCACTGCTAGGCCAAAATTTGAACCTCAACCTCCCCTTTCCGAGAGTAATTAAATCTAATTACGTAAATCACGTTATTAATGGAGCGGAGTGGGGTGGTGGTGGGGGAACACGACATTAATCAAAGGAAGGGGCGACTGGGATAACCCGTGGTTTATGGTCGTAATGATTTCCTCTTAGCTCGCTATCACAGCAAAAGCCCCCCCCCCCCTTTTCCAACAGACTTG
>CABFOV010000204.1:32900-58716 GCA_902141375.1 Timema poppense
CCCCCCCCCCCTTTTCCAACAGACTTGGAATCCCCACCATTGACCGGGGCCGAGAGAAAGAAGTTGTCGCGTGCCCGCCCGCAAAGATGACGTTCGTGTCACGTCGCGCACGTCACCGCTACGTGCGTTACGCGCCTCTGCCACCGTGAATTATGACGCGGGGGAGGGGGCAGGTCCAAAACAAACCGCGTGACAAAGTGGTCGTCATCTTTTTTAACCGGGAGGAAATCCTTTCTCTGCTCAAATGAAGCATGAAGTCGCCCAGACTGATGTAGATGTTCTCTTGGCCTCACTTTTTAACATCCTTTCTCATTTCATACAATACACGTCCCTTACTCCAGAAAAGACTATTCAACAACTTGTGAGAGGCTATACGACATTTGTATGTAAATATTGAATATACTTAGTCACCACTGTTAGAGACTTTGGGGTTTTCATCCAACTGGGTGCACTGGTTGGGTATTTTATCTCTATGGTTTTACGCTAATTCAAGTGCATTTTATATAACTACTCTGCCTATAAATCAAGGCGTTAAAATATAGCCCTTCTATGAAAACGTTTTAAATAAAAACAAAAACAAAGGTGGAAGTGTTTTTGCACATGCGTGTTTACCATCCCCTCTCAAATGATATGGGTACAGCTATGTTCGCCATCCTCTTTATATATACCCTTCAATAAAGTCGTTAATAACCCTTGTATTTGACTGACTAATTTATATAGTTCCTGGTTACAGATCCAGAGGTTCTGAGATCGATCTCCGGTGCTTTCAGAAATTTTCTGTGAAGTGGATCTGAACGGGGTCATCTCAACCTTGTTAAGTACAAATGAGGTGCTACTTGAGTAAATAGGTAGCGGCTCCAGTCTAGAAAACTGAGATTAATGGCTGGATAACTCACTGTGATGACCTCATGACACCCTATATCAGCAAATGTTAACATTGTCATCGCTAACGGCTGCGACCACTCGGTCGGTAGGTCTATATTACGATCAGCGGCTAAAGCCATAGATTTTTTAAATAAATTAATTAGGATATATAAAAATTGCTCATACGGTCTAGCACAAGTAATGTCTGTTGGCAACTTAACTTCTCTAACTCAATGAAACACGAGGTAAGATATTTAATGAATTGCACTCGTTTTCACGCGGTAAAAAGCTGTAGAAAAAATCGTCTTGTGAAACTCTTGCTACCCAGAGCGATCTCGACCCCTCGAATAAGTCAAACACATACCCTGTCATACTAATACTCTGCCTGTTTAAGAATGAGCATAGAATCATGCCATCAAGTTAATTAGAACTGTTTCACACTAAGATAATATTTTTAAAAAACTAGCTGCCAAGGAATAATAGCTGACAGTGTACTAAAACGTTTGCGACTGGTAACTATTTCTAATAATTATCAGGATGAAATTGTCCACTTACCTTCTTTTTATGACATTCTGTGATGCGCGTAAGTACCGTAGGGGGAAATAATTATAACGAGTATGAATAAAAAGATGTAACTTAAAAAAAAGTTGTCCACATCTGCATCTATTGCATTCTCTAATCGTCAATAATAATAAAAAGTGTGTACTTAAAAATGATTAAAACGCCATTCATATTGTGAACCAATGAATAAAGTAACAGGAATATTTTCGTCAAGAGAAAATCGCGGCGGGTAATTTCAACTGCTTGATTTAATATGCGTGGCTTTCAAAAAGTGGAAAAAAAAGGACTCTCAAATGTAATTATACTGTCAGACTACATATATATTCCATGATGTTATCTGTACGAGTAATCGCTCGCCCTGCCTGCACACTTTTGGTCCCACAAAGCGGGTGAGTTGACATTCGAGAGGGTTGGAGGGGGGAGGGGCTGAGAGGATATCTCTAAATGGGAAGAAGAGCTCAATTATGACGAAAAAATGGAGTTGCAATGAAGAGTTTTAATATAAGGGTGTTCTATGTCTGTCGGTATCTCTATGTCGCTACTGTTGCTGCACACTGCTCCACTACAAGCGTACGGTATTTTTTTTCCGTACTTAAAGGTGGTACATACGAGACCCGCATGAAACATTCCCTCTTTAAAATAATGACATGTGTTTCTAAAGGACAGTTTAAATGTCCCGTCATTTGTCCACGTCTCAAACGAGAATAAGCCACCATAAAGACTCGTAAGGAGAGAGAAAGACGAGACGAATTGTCTGTCCAAAAAATATTTTTTGGACTCGTATAAGGAGTCTTTTCTCATATGAAATATATATATATTTATTTTTTTCTAGGCTATACAGGGTGGCGGGAGGGGAGTGATAAAACTGTTGTGCAGCGTTCTGCGCCTGTTAAATCTAATACAAACAAACCATATTTTTTCTTTCTTTCTCTTTTCCTCCGTGTCCCAACTGTATAATGGTTTTCCTGAGCGTAAATGTCCGGATAGATTATTAAGTAATTCTTCACTCATTTTTTCAGCAGGTAACAAGGACGGCTTGGTTGAAGGAAAAGGTTAGGTCATGTTTGTTTAGGTTCTGGAAGAAGTGCTTTAGTGGAACACAACATGAGATATAAATGCCACTTTTGGTTTGGAAATTATTTCTTACTCTATTTCACAACTTGAAAAGTAATTCATCTTCGATAGCTATTAAAGATAATTAGGAAGTAGACCAAACCTTTTGGGGTGAATATTGCTACCTCAATGAGTTCACAACAGAATAGTCCAAAATTCATCGGGTGAGCCTTTTAGATAATACAAACTNAACATTTATACCATTTGACTATGTTATTAAAAGTGACAGCTGTATATAACGCTATCTGATGTATGAATACATAAAAATAGCTTTAGTAACTTTAAGTGCCGTTTCACACGAGAGTTATTTTATCGCGCGAACTTTTATTTGCGTGATCAATTCTGACATACCGCTTGATTCCTATGTTTAAATTGTGCTTTTGATGTGTTTTAGGATATAAACGGCTGTTTTAGACCGATGGTGCGGGAATTTTATCGTGTGATTTTTTATCTCGCTGTGTAAACGCTCCCATTTGAACCAATGTATCTCAACGGATAAAATTCGTGCGACAAAAATATCACTCAATAAAATACCTCTCGTGTGAAACGGCATTTATAGCTGTTAAATAAGTATCTTCTATGAAAATCGGACTGTATAGCACCTACATTTAACTATTTCAACTTTTATTCACTATAATGTGTTACTTACTCTAGTCTCTTTATAAATGCACTACCATTGCGTGTCAATAAATAATTGTGCTTCCCTCCGAGAGAAATACAATAACTACCATCATTAAATAAATTAAATCATTATCACTGTTATACTTTGTGAATATTTCACATAGTTAAATGTTGGTATAAAAGAGAATACATTTTATTTTTTGTTTAAATTATATGTATGTTATAGTTAAACAATACAATATACAAATGATTAGAAATGTAATTGAAACATGAAAACCACGCAAAGACAGTGGAAAAGAACATAAAAAAAGTTTTGCGTGGTTTTCATGATTGTCACAGTTTGTTAATTAATGTATTTTTTTTATCGAATGTATGACTTTTTTTGCATGTATGTTTTTAAATTTACTTTTTTGACGAAAATTTTTATGCTATTTAATAACTTATTTTAACTCATATAATAAAAAATAGATTAATTGGTTTATAATATATTTATATCCATCCCCGTGAAACATTCACTAGTTTGGGGGACCCTAGTTCAATTCCAGCTGGATTCTAAATTAAGTAAGTGTATAATATTATCTTATTCGTAATTTTGTATTCACGCTTGTGCGTTTAAAAGTAAGTGTGCTGCAGGCACGTGGCATGTAGTGGAGTGTTAGTTGTGAGTAACAGTACTTGTGTATGATTGGTCAAATGGAGGTACAGTATGAGGATGAGGAGGTAATATATCACAGATTCAGTTTCAACAAGCTCTGCTTACTCTGCAACATATCACGACACGGCACTGGTCTGTTGTCTTACGTTGATATAATAGGAAAGTCGTGAGCTGACATAAAGTTAACGTTATTTTTGATGTTGCAGAAGCCCCATGGCTTCTTTGGTGCTGAGTGACAGATCACAGCTGACCACATTGAAAAGTTACCAGACCAAATTATGTATCCCTACGCCGAACCATATGATCTGCAAAACATGTGTTTAGCAGCTGTCATTTCTGACGGTCAAAATTTAGGTATATACCTGAATGTTGACTGTCATAAGTCAGCTGTGAGCTGTCAGTCAGCACCAAAGAAGCCACAGGGCTACTGTAATTATCATTGTGCACATTCGGGCTATCCACAAATTAAACTAAATTAATAATACTGGATGAAGAAAATGAATCTCAATAAAACTAACCGGCTTCCGCTCGGAGAGATGTTGGTAAAATTAAAACCACAACCATTTGAATCGTTACCCGCCCCTTTGATTCGGACATCATCCCAGCGGGAGAACAGCCTTGTAATCGGTAAAGGTGGACACGTGGTCTAAACGCCAAACTCATCTAGTCTGGTTCGCTGGTGAGGGGGATATCGGGGCTATATTCCCAGCATTCTGTACTGAAAGAGATCTTTCGCTCACCCTTCATACAAAATAAATAAATATATTAGCACCGCGTCTTACTACCCGTTAGGGTTATACGATTTAAGTACTAATTACGCTAATGGATTGGGAATTGGGAAGGTTGAATTAGAGGAAGTGAACCCGCATTTGCAGTGGAGGGAGAGTGGAAACCATTTAGGAAAAACCACCCTCAGTTCACCCCCTTCATGCAAATGCAGAAACAGTTTCTCTGAATTATACCTTACTCATACCTATCCTATAAGCGTAGTTAAATTCGAATAGTCTGGACGGATAATGAGAGGAGATCCAACACGCAAAACAAACTAGCACAACAATAATATTAATAATATAAAAATTACAATTATAAAATAAAGGAAATATAGATGTAAATACACGCATACACCCACAATATAGCATTAGTAATTATTTTAATACCGACTACATTTCTGACAAAAAGATTTTTTGGCCACAAACAATACTTTCAATGTATTTCCCCTTTCCCCCCTTCCGCCTTCAACCCATCTCCCCTCCTGCTGTGTCCTCACCCAACCTCGCTGTCTCTCACGCTTTTCTTACTTACACGCCATAAGCTATTCCACATATACAATCTCATTTCCATATGAGAGGGAATTTCTTCTTCGCCCCAAACCTTCTCCCCTTTACCTCCTGTCACACCTTTACTTCCATGGTATTACTCCTGACAAATGAAGAGCAATTTTTATCTTCACAAATGACATCCAACTGCTTCCACACGCAAAAGCTACTGGCAACTGCACCTCACAAAAAAATAAAAACATAATTTCCATACTTTACGTCTAGTATATCATCCTTAACTGCAGCACATAAAAATAACACCAAGAAAATCTAGATAATAATAATTATTATTAGCACCACGTCTTACTACCCGTTCAGCTTATACGCACTTACGCTAATGTGTAATGGTAGGGTGATTGTGAGATGAAATGGACCAACAGTTTAACGTGGAATACGAACCACGGCAGAGGCCTGGCACTCCACACATTCACAAGTTGTGATTAATACACGTCTTGTCAGAGGTGAAGGAAGGGTTTGGCAATCAGATAAATCTGTGCCAGGACCGAGGATTGAGCTCCGGACCCCTAATCACAGAAGTCTGACACCTTACCCCTGGACCACCAGGTCACCCATTTAGATGATTGACCTAGGGTAGTGAGTTAATGTTTTAGCTTGACCATTTGGAATTTCATTAGTATGTCTGTTTGCCCTTCTGTCCGGATATGTGTTACGTGATAACGGTCAAATGCGTTGACCAATTTTAACTTAATTTGGTATACATACTTTATGAACCTAGGCCTAGCAATGCATGCACGATTTTTTTCGATCTGGTTATCCGTTCCAAAGTTGTGGCCGCTCAAAACTCTGTCCGATTGTTCCACGATAACCGGCAAATGTGGAGATCAATTTTAACAAAATTTGCCAGAAACATTCTTTGAACCTAGGCCAAGCGATGTATGTGCATAGTTTTTCAATATGATTTAAATTGATTATATATTTCAAAAGGTGTTTCGTTTAGTAGCTCATCTCAAGTGATTTAAGCTTAACAATCTATGCATTCGACTGATGTTGACATCTATTGCTAGACTGACGTTTTGAACCACGTGAACAGTGGTTATTCTCTAGAGATATAATTTAATATTGAATATAATAAACATTTTGTTTTCTGTCTAACTTGATCATCAAGAAAAAAAATAATTTCAAATCTAAGGATAAATAATAGATATTTCAATTTGAAATACAAAGTGAAACCTTAAAGACCGTAGTGAATTTAATAACATAGAGACCCGCCTTAGTGGCGTAGTTGGCTAACGCGCTTGTCGTGTTGAGCTCGACTGCTGAGGACGGGGAGATCGAGGTTCGAATCTCGGTCGGGTGAACTGGGGGTGGTTTTTCCTAAATGGTTTTCCACTCTCCCTCCACGCAAATGCGGGTTCACTTCCTCTAATTCAAACTTCCCAGTTCCTAATCAATTAGAGTAATTAGTTCTTAAAGCGTATAACCCGAACGGGTAGTAAGACGCGGTGCTATATATATAATATATAATAACATAGAGGGAGCGAAGTCTACTGTTCACTATACAAGTCAGACTGTGATAACGATAATAACATGACCGGCTTCAGTGGCCGAATGGTATAAGGCGTATTAGACTAGCCTGCTGAAAATGGGAAGTTCGGGGTTCAAATCCTGGTCGGATCTACTGAGGGTGGGTTTCCTTAAATGATTTCCCATTATCCTTCCTCGAAAATGCGGTTATATTACCTCTAAAATGTTTCCTTTCTCATCCTTACCCCATTAGAATAATTATCATATGTTCTTATAAATTGACGCGTTGATACAAAAAAAAAGATAAGAACATGGAGGTAGCAAGGTATAGTGTTAACAGAACAATTATTAAACCTGTAGTAACGATGATAACATGGAATAAGCGCTGTCTACTGTCCACAATATTACTAATATTTGGAATTTTAAAATAACTGAGTAGTGAAAACAGCGATAAACTGACCAGATGGCTGCAAAACTTTGACTCCATGTGATGCGTACAATAAATACGCGCATACAGACTAGACTAGACTAGACTAGACTAGACTAGACTACACACACACACACACACACACACACAGGTGCGTGTGCAAAAGATAATTTATATGGAGTTCGAAAACGTTTCGCTTGGAAAGTACTATTTGCTCAGTATTGTTGTTTATAAAGCCACGGTCATATAATTCCGCTCCATGAGCATCACTTATCTACGAAGCGCTGACCGATCATAAACTATGACAATCGCACACCCCTGCGCCGTATTGTTAGCAGCTAAGTTAGGGTGCACCGACGTCAGACGTACAAGGTACGCTCGATAATGCTGTTTGGATATCCCGGTCAAGGCATGATCTAAGAAGTCCATAAATACATTATTTAAAAAAAAATACATTACGTGTTCTTGACATATTTATCTCTTTACTACCGAGCGATCTTTATCTGAATTTTAAACGTATGGCCTTTATGACATGTTAGATAAATTATTAAACGTTTATCCACAAAACTATATAGCTATATAAAATAAAACAGTGAGATTGGGATGCCTCACACATCGCCAGCTAAGGTTTCAATATTATAACAATTTCTATAAAACACAAAATATGTGAATAATAGTGGACGAAAATATAAAACTCTATGTCATATAACCGCCACTTACGGCAGTACTAATTGTAAAATATATTCAACCAGGTAATCAATAGTAATTAACGTAATTAAGGCATAATACAATTAATGTATTTTAAAAATGTGGCGTAATACATGTAAGGTGAAACTAAGGAATCTTAGGGTATTGTTAATTGAAGGAGCTAACGTTGCACAGACTATAGCTATTTAAGAGCTATGTGATTACTGATTACCCACCCTACACAACCTCAAGTCAAATTACGCAGTTGGGTTAACATAAAGCCAACAATGGAAACTACCAAAGTCACTTTTTTTTTGCACCGCGTCTTACTACCCACTAGGGTGATACATCTATGTACTAATCACGCTAATTATTTTTAGAGATGAGGAAGAATATATTGATAGAAAGTATAACCACATTTACGTGAAGGAAGAGTGGAAAACCATTTTGGACAAATTACCCTTAGAACACCCTTCCAAGATTTTAACTTTGATATACCCGTCATCGGCAGTCTAGCTTAATGCAATAATTGCGCCTTAGACCATGCGGCCACCATAGCGGGTCATACATGTTGTTCCACGATGCCAAGGTTACACCACTTTTACTGCGTAGGCAATGATAAATAATAATAATAATATTTAGCACCGCGTCTTACTACCCGTTCGGGTTATACGCTTTAAGTACTAATTACTCTAATGAACTAGGAATATGGAAGGTTGAAATAGAGGAAGTGAACCTGCATTTGCGTGGAGGGAGAGTGGAAAACCATTTAGGAAAAACCACCCCCAGTTCACCCGACCGAGATTCGAACCTCGATCTCCCCGTCCTCAGCAGTCGAGCTCAACACGACAAGCGCGTTAACCAACTACGCCACCGAGGCGGGTGGCAATGATAAACAAAGGGCATATATTATTAACCCCGTCAATTATGAGACTCACTCTCAATCAATCAATCAATAAATCTTGGTTTGCAATTAGTTTTGTCAGTCTCAACAGTAAACTGAGAGACCTTTTATGCAGGTGCTTTGTGCCACGTACCACACGACGACAAAAGCCGCCGCGTTTTGTAAGTCACTGGAACAAATGAGCCCTTTTATGCTTTGCCATAAAAAAAATTGGCGTTGCGTTTTGTAAAACATGTAATCTTGTCCTAGAAAACGCCAGCGGCAAAAGACGTGCGAAAAATTCTAAAGTACATGACATCTTATGGGTCCATCTATGTAAACGCGCCGCTATCTGGCGTCCGTTATCTAGATATCAGTGCTGCCAACCCCTGCTCAATAGACAAGATTAGCCTAGTTACGCGGAGGTTTACAAGTGGGATTATTGTGCCATTTGAATTTTTTTTAATTTTTATATAAAAAAATTGATGATTTGGATACTGAACATTTTATTTATAGAGAAGTTCAAGAAAAATAATGTAATTAGGGATTTTTCATAGGAGCAGTATAAAAATAGAAATATAAAGAAAAGACAATGAATAGAAGTGTGTACTCACGGATACATTTTCCATTCTCATCAAACACAAAGCCATTGGCAACACTGACACGATTTATCCTCCCTCAGTACTATTTTTTTTAGACAGACGTCAAATGCTGCGTGCATAAAATGAACCTATAAAACGCCTGCATGAACCAGCCTAACAGTACAGGAGGTTGTTCTCGGATTTTACTAGACTAAAATAACTTACGGATTTGTAACTTGTACTTATGTGTTCACGTGACTCCATGACTTCTGTCCGCTACCTAGCCATACCAACCGAGCGGTCGCCGCGATGATGATGATGATAAAGGGTGTCATGTGGTCAGCACAACGAACCCTTTGGCCATTAATTTCAGTTTTATTTTTCACTTAAGTAGCTACCCGCTTGTCCCCATGTGGCTGAGTATCGATAAGAAATAAATCTTTATCTTCAAATATATTAAAGGTTCGAGACTACTTTCAAGAAATTGATGGCAAATATAATTCACGTGTTCCTATCCCCAACATCTCAGATCTCTGCTATTCACACCTTGGGATACAATATTGGGAAGATTAGCGCACTATTCTCAAGACAAAAATAAAGCAATGTAGATTTCTATAACATAACAAAGAATAATATACAATAATACACACGATGAGAAATGAGATAGTAAGAATAATAATAAAGGAAGAGCCAGACCAGCACAGGATAGAGAAGCCACGACTAAGGTGGTATGGCCACGTAAGAAAAGGGGAGAGGGAAAGGATGTCTAAGAGGATGTTGGATATTAATGTGGGGGGTAGAAGGCCGAGAGGAAGCTGAAGGGGGTAAGGAAGAGAGTGGTGGAGGACTGGTCCAAGATGGAGGGAAAGAGATGGTTGAAGGAAAGGAGGATGGGAAGAGGCTTATGTTCCAAACAGACCCAGCCATTGGCTGGAAGCTGTTGTTGTTGATGATGATGATGATGAATACACACGATAAACAGGTAGGGATGATCAAGCTCTTACTAAACAATGATTACCCTGAAGACGGATTAACCTGGGTATCTAAGTAGTAGAGTGTTTTGTTCTAGTGATTAACCCTGAGAATGGGATGGACTAGTAGAACCTTGGCGCACTATTCTAAATTATCTTGGGAATGATAAGAACAAAATCACTTTTCTGTTATTCAATTAATGCACTTTTTTTCTGTGCTGTAGCATTATTTTTATTTATTGACAGCTGACGTATGCGTCAATATTATTTTGGAAAAAGTTACCTATAAACGGTTAACATTAATAACATTTTACTATATTGTTATACTATTTTATATGTAATAGTGATGATATCTATCAAAAAATGACAGCTGAAACCATGACTTGATGTATGAACATATTAAAATTGTTTTAGTAACTTTAATAACTACCAGCTACTGTTCCTCATACCAAAATCAGGGTATACCACATAAAAAATTACAAAACAACGTAATCAGTAACATTTCAAGCTAATTTAAAATGTTAACAATACACTGATAAGAACTATGAAGACACAAATATTTGCAATTTTGTTAATTTTTATACTAAAATAAAATCATTCTTCCTAACTTATTTACTGCAAGAGCAATATAGTCCAATTTTAATAGTAAGTGTCTTTTAGAAAGTACACATTTTGTGTTTTCAGCCAAAATTGATATTTTACTTTATTATTAGTGCTATTTATCATTATTATTATTAGCACCGCGTCTTACTACCCGTTCGGGCTATACGCATTTACGCTAATGTGTAATGGTAGGGTGATTGTGAGATGAAATGGAGGACCTATAGCTTAACGTGGAATCCGAACCACGGTGGAGGCCTGGCATTCCCCACATTCACAAGATGTCTTGTCAGAGGTGAAGGAAGGGTTTGGTAATCAGATAAATCTGTGCCGGGACCTCGGATTGAACCCCGGCCGCCAGCACATAAGTCTGACACCTCACCCCTAGACCGCCAGGTCACCTGCTATTTATCGATATTGCTGATATATAAAAAGTGAAAGCTATAGATCACATTAATTATTGACGTATAGATACGTAAAAGTAACTCTAGTAACTTTTCTATCTTTTAAATAAGGCTAAACTTAAAATAGTTGGACTATAATTGTTTAAGATTGAAAATAAGAAATCCTTTTCCCTCTCATTTTTATATTAGCTCAACATTTTAAATATAAAAGTTTCTCGCAATTTGAGACAAATGTCACATGATAACTTGAAAAAAGGCGAAGCAAAATTGAGGTTTAAGACCATTGTCATAATTGTATCTTAGTTCATTTTGCTGCGTCGTGTGTTAAACCACAATATAGCAAATGCGCCTGTCTACATGCCTTTCTGCAACCTTGCTAAACATCAGTGTAGTACTGGTAGTCTGACAACGCAGGTGTCTTTGGAATTTCGGCCTGGCAGAGTGGCTAGATCTTCGGTAAAGTGTGTTGCATTTTTTTTCTATTTATTTATTCAGTGTCTTCTTTGTGTGTAACATGGGTTTTCGTTAGTTTAGATAACGGTGTCCTCGCAATATGCCCATCCTTTTACGAGTTCAGAAGGACTTCTCAAGTGCAATAACTGTACATCAAGTGGGTGCACTTAGGAGCATCTCGTCACAGCGGCTAGGCTAGACGAACATTGACTAGAGCAGTTTCTCTAAAAGTAAAGTACTCGTTTCCTTTAAGCAGTGCTATTCAAAATGAGGCCCTCGTATTTTTCAAGGTAGTGTTATTAGAATTGAGGTACTCGCTTCCTTAATGACATTGTTACTCAAAATGAGGGCCTTTAATCTTTCAAGGAAGTACTACTAGAATTGAGGTACTCACTTTATGTCAGTGTTACTCAAATTGAGGAATCAAATCCTTCAAGGTAGTGTAGTTCAAAATAAGGTACTCGCATTCTTCAAGGTAGTGTTACTCAAATTGGGGTGCTCACATCCTTCAAGGTCGTGTTGCTCAAATTGGGGTGCTCACACCCTTCAAGGTCGTGTTGCTCAAAATGAGGTACTCGCATTATTCAAGGTAGTGTTACTCAAATTGGGGTGCTCACATCCTCCAAGTCAGTGTTACTCAAATTGAGGTGCTCACACCCTCCAAGACAGTGTTACTCAAATTGAGGTGCTCACATCCTCCAAGGCAGTGTTACTCAAATTGGGGTGCTCACATCCTCCAAGGCAGTGTTACTCAAATGGGGTGCTCACATCCTCCAAGGCAGTGTTACTCAAATTGGTGTGCTCACATCCTCCAAGGCAGTGTTACTCAAATTGTGGTGCTCACACCCTCCAAGGCAAGGCAGTGTTACTCAAATTGGGGTGCTCACATCCTCCAAGGTAGTGTTACTCAAATTGGGGTGCTCACACCCTCCAAGGCAGTGTTACTCAAATCGGGGTGCTCACACCCTCCAAGGCAGTGTTACTCAAATTGAGGTGCTCACATCCTCCAAGGCAGGGTCACTCAAATTGAGATGCTCACATCCTTCAAGGCCGTGTTGCTCAAAATGAGGTACTCGCCTTTTTCAAGGTAGTGTTACTCAAATTGGGGTGCTCACATCCTTCAAGGTAGTGTTGCTCAAGTTGAAGAACTCACATCCTCCAAGGCAGTGTTACTCAAATTGAGGTGCTCACATCCTTCAAGGCAGCGTTACTCAAAATAAGGCACCTCCATTCCTTAGGGTATTCTTTCTCAAAATGAACCTTCAACGATCTCTGAGGTAGGTGCTAGAGCAATTTATTTATAGATAAATATTTGCGTAATGAGACGAATAAATCACAAATAGGCAAACTTAATAAGCTTAGGAGTCACCCACCTAGACTAGAACTTGGGTCCTTCAGAGTTTTATTTACTCTCTCGAACAAGTAAAGCAGGGAGATAATTTAATATATACAAGACTGTAGCTTTAATCTGTAAAATATATATTAATCGAAACAGGCATAGGCTAACAGGTAAACTAGTAAATATCTATAAGCAATAATAATAATTAATAAGGAAATCACATTTTGGTAAAGCGGTCAATTCGAATAGCGGAACTCTGGTTTGTTGACTCAGTCAGTCGTGTTAACTCCTCGTCTTAATACTGTCGGTTACACGTAAACATAGTCCAGAAATGTATATATATATATATATATATTCCTCCCTTTCCCCTTTCCCCAAACCCATACTTGACAAGAGAAGGCACGCAACCTACATGTGGTACCCTCAATAACAGAGTGACAAGGGTGTGATCGTGGATATTGACAGATTCTGATTCTTGTCCCCCACCCCTTCCTTCCGTGTCACCCCTCTCCAAATATCACGTTCAATTCACCTCCTAGCCCCTGATATAATTGCCAGGGTCTCCCTGACCTCTTCACAAACCATCCTCCCCATTTTCTTTTTTCTTTTTTGTCCACCTCACGCATTTTTCTTGAAACGCTAGTCAGGGTGAACCAAATATTCACTTGGTGCCACATAACAATATGAGTTATTTTGAAAGCAAACATATATATTTATTTGAGAAGGGAGAGGGTATTTGAAAAGAAGTTGCATTTACATCAACGCACAAACGAGACTCCAACAGTAGGTTTTACTTTCGTAATTTGCAATTTATAATGACAACTCGGAGGAATAGTCTATTTATAATGTATGGATTAAATGAAATTTCTATTGTATCTATCTTCTTTTTTATATATATTATTTAATTTATTATTATATCAACAAAATGAATTTGTGTGCCTGTCTGTCATGAGCGGTGCGTGATATCTACCATAAGCAAAGATCTGAAATTAAAAATAAATAAATTATCCCCTGTGTTCGAACATGTGTACCTCAAAGCAAGAATTTTAAACATTTGGATTTGATTTATTTTAGTAAGAAAAATTTGGTTGCAAGAAATAAATGATTTTTTTCCCCTTTCTGATTGAAGGGAAAAAAAGAGGCGCTTACCGAGGTAGTGACGCAATATATTGCGTGGTTACCCTGGGAAACCCCGGGTACTTTTGTTAGTTTCCAATAAAATAAACATGTAATTTTAATATTGAGTTAATTTAAATATGTCTGACACTATGTAATATTGTGCCCAACTTAAGTTTTAGGCACGTTAACACCAAAGCATAAATATTAAGGTATCGTTTTCAAGAAAGATATATAATAATACCCGCATGCTCTTGTTAATTGCCCATGACAATGTAGCACTAATTGTTTCTGTAAATATACACCAGGTTCTTTGTTCTATGCTACTTGGAGTTAATAAACGAACACGCTCTGCATTGTGGCGTAGCCCACATTTAAACTAAGATTATTTTGTTATGGGGGCAGTATGGAAGGGGGGTGGGGGTGGTATGTGTATATTTGCAGGTGTGTGCGAATACACTTTTTCAATTTGAAGCAAAGTCGAATCGTATAATATGGGAGATTCCCGAAACCGGATCAAAGTTTGAATATTTAAGAAAATATTTAGTGTCAGATAAAAATATTATACTTTGCATAACTATGTAAATTTACTTAATTTAGGTATTATATATAGTTTACAAAATGCCATATTCCAGACATAATTAATATATTTTGTCTTAAAATACTTAATTAAGTTAATATCACAAAATGTAATTCAATTATTTCAGATTTTTTTATGCGAACATTAATTTGAGATGGAAATAGCAGCAGAAAATTTAAAAACAACATAAATGAATGTCTTAACTTAAAAAATTTTTTGGAGCAAAGCTTCCCGAATCCGGAACTTTACTCTGGAATAAAAGTCGATGCGAACGAATTTTAAAAGTGAAGTCAAAGTTTTCGAAGCTTCGCATACTCCTAATGTTTTGTCCTATAAACTGTATTAATTTGTATAGGTTTCACTAGAGATTAAAAAAATATTACGTAATAAAAAGTTTTAACTTACATCAGTGGCTACGTGGACTAAAAGTGAAGATAATTTTTTTTTTCGGGGTTGGGGTGGTGGGTTCAAATACCAGCTGAGTGTACCGAGGATAGCTTTTACTAAAATTTTCTTCACTCTCCCTAGAATGAAATTCGGGTACATTGGCCCTGAGGTCTAGCTTTCTCAACACTATCCAATTAGCGTAATTAAATCAAGATAGCTTATCCAGGTATTAGTAAGCTAGTCGTAGAGTAAAAATAAAGATAGTAAATCTGAATTGTCTCAATCAACTAGGCAACAATATTAGTTTTTTTTATTCAACCTTTTATTCTCTCCCTTACACTCTTTGGTCTAAAAAAAAAGGCTCATAAGCTTAATATATGAAAGGGGGGAAGAAATCACTATCATAAAACTATAATGATGCCAAATAATAACAAATCAATTGATCACTATATATTTTGTTTGAAAAAAGTTTTGATTTCAAGTGGCTTTCGATTGAAAAATTTATCGTAAATATTATTTCTACACCTGAAACAAATTTTTAAATTTTAGTAAGGAGTGATAATATAATATCTAAGAAACCATCACTATATTACAACAAATTATTATAAAACTTGTCAAAGAAAGTAGTATACTACATATTTGACAAGCTTTGAAAATATACATGAAACATTAAAATTAAATCTGATATGAAGAAGAATGATAGTCCAATAAAATATTTAGTAAGAGTCTTTTTAACAATACAGAAAAAATATTAAAATTAAGGAATAATAAACATTTAAAATTAATCAAGCTTACGAATAATGGTAATGTTGATTCTTTATATTATTTAATGTAATATTTAATAATACTTTAGAAATGTGAATGAATTGATATATTAGGCACATACACGTAGTAATGTAGAAATAATAAGTGAAACTGGTGTTATAAGGATTGTAATAGGGGGCATAAATTGAATTTAGAAATTGAAAAGATTAGTAAAAAAAAAAGGTAGCGTTTAGAGAATGATGATTCCTTAGTTGTGATTTCCGTTCGCCTTAAGTCTCATATATATTTTACAAGCTTGTCTAATCTGTAAGACAACCTTCTTTGACAACTTTTATAATTATTTATCACAACATATTGATTGATTCTTAAATATTATACATGATATGTTATAACTTATAACATTTTAATAGATTTTACAGTTCTTCAAACTACGGTTGAGTATTAACTCAAACATTGTTTCCTTAAAATGCGCTAACTATATTTTTGTGAGGGACAAATTTATATCCAGAATTACAGTACAAGATAAACCATGATATTAACTAAGCCTATTTATTTTCTATAAATAAATGCCTTAAAAAATACAAGGGGCTATATATAGTACCTTCAAATGCTATAGAATACAAGTCAAACTTAAGGTAGCTATTTTTTTCTTACAACTTCACTATTTTTTGTTGTTGAATTTCCAAACAATACTATTTGTATCATCGGATAATATAAACTAGATGTACACAATTTAGTAAATTTTCTCTTCCCCGAATTCAAAACCTCACAATTCATCGATCGTTATCCTTCATTGAAATGTAAATACAGATTTTTAAAAAAGAAGGGCCAAACTAGGGCAGATTTAATAAAAATAGAAGAAAAAATTAAGTTTAGCCCCCAAAATTTCTATGCTATTGTTAGATTCTATCGGCGTTCGCTGAGAGGTTACATTTTCACAAAAGATATTGGGGTGAGGGTTGAGTAAAAGGAGAAGGGGAGAAGAATCGCATGTGAAAATGAGAAAAACGTAAAAAAAACCACTTGCACAATAAAGTACTAGGAAGTTTTATGAAATGTTAAGAGTTCTGTACAGTTCCCGACAAAATGATGTCATCACGCTTCTGAAATTGCCTACGTGAAGTCATTAAATAAGATGCAACGCGGGCGAAAGTGAAAGAAAATAAAGCCGTGGATTATTATTTCAAATAACTTTGATGAATTTTTCAGATAATCACAGTGACTAAAGGGTCCCAGCTCCGCAACAGGTGTAAGGGCAATTTTAATAGTCTACGAGATAGAGGGATAGTTGCCGTTAATAATATCATAATTACGTGAATGTACTCTATACCGTGCAACCAATTAACATTATTTTTGAAGTTTGATTCAATCCGCTTCAACACACTTATAGGCGTGTTTAGAGATATTAATCAAATAGGTTGCGAGTGGTCTAAGGTTCTAAATTTGCAATATTTTTTGTTCTCGTTGAGGCGGAGGTAGGGGTTCGAATATCACCTGGATGTAGTGAGTGTGTTTTTACCCTAAATTGTTTTCCGCTATCCCACTAAGGAAATGCGGTTACCTTTTCTCTGCATCCTACTTTACTCATCCCTATATGATTAGTGTAGACTAATTTAAGCGTGGATCGCACATACGGGTAAAAACACGCGATGAAAATTAAGATAATATTAAAGTAGGTGTCTTTTTTTAGTCTCAATAATTATAACGATGATTCATTAAAAGTGTATTGATAATTGTATTTTTTAATGTTCACCCATCACAGTTAACAGACATAACATTTGTGACAAATTAACATTCCAAACACGTGTGTATTTTTAACATTTATACTAGTCTATTAATCATTAGCTTTAAACGATACATACACCCTTTTTCAAAACCTGATCTAAAATATTGGCATAGCCTACGGGCTGAACTACATTAACATAATGGTCAGGTTGCAACCGTGCCATGAATAACTGTGCTCAAAATATAATCACATGCCCTTAAAATGGTTTTGGGATATTAATAATTGGTGTACAAGTATGAAAAAAAATATTTAAGAAAATCATACCACTTAAAGCCATTTGATAGAACATTTTACTAAATATAATACACCACAAACAAATTTCAGCGACGCTATTTCTATATCATACCTAGAATATAAGGTCTACCCCCACTTCTAGACCTAAACAATAACAAAATGATATTCTTGAGGTCACTACCAAACTACAAATTGACCTTTGACTTATTTTATTTTTTATTCTTTCTCAACTAGACGAAAATTACACTCATCTTAATCAATAAAGATCAATTTAGCATAACACGTTTACCCCTCCTTGCCCAGTCCGTGACTCGTTGCGATGTTCACCGTTAAGGAGGGCTGCAGGGGAACCCCGCCCTTACCGCCTTCCGACCCAACAGGTTTTTTACTCGCCGTGTCTGGACTGAACGAAACTGGAGCCTGCCTGATCCATGGAAGGAAAAGGAGGAATGGGGCAGGGGGGGGGGGTCTATCTGGTCGAGAGATGTAACTATTTCTCCGATCTTGCTGAAGATAACCACGCGCTAAAGAAGGTAGGTCTAATCAGCTGGAATAATTTTTTTTACTGGTCCTACAGTTGACTCAGATTTGAGTGAAATACAGACAGACCAAAGTGAAGTTGTTTTAACCGCATTGGTTGCCATGTCCTATCCATACGAATGTTGTTAGAAATAATTTTTACCTACCAACTTACTTACCCAAATATTACTTAGCCTTATGACTGGCTTTTCTTATGATAGCACTTAAAATTTAGGCCTACGTAGTTTCAACACGACGATACAGTAACTGTTGGAACCATTTTAAACCCGTAATTCATGAAACTAGATCGTTTGTCGCCTTTATCGTACATATATATATATATAATTATTGTTTACATATACATATATATAAACAATAATAATTAGTCACTTATTCTGAACATTATATTACTGTTATACACATAAATTTTAAAATAGGTTTGTATGGTAAAATTATCTGATTTTTAGGGAATTAAAATCAGAGAAAATGAAAATTGTTGTCAATTTTTTTCTCATGTAATGATTAAGTATACAATTAATACAAAAACTTGAAAAAAAATCTTAAATCAAAAAGTACTTATTTTATTAAATGTCAACTACTGTACTCAATACCCTTTCTGTAGTTCAGTAGATTTCTACCATTTATGATAATTATAACTCTCCCGTCACTAGTTCGGTGATTATACGAGAACCCCTTAACTTAAGACCTCTAGGATACCTAAAATTCATCTCTTACTAACTACGTTCATCAGGAAATACATCTTCTAAATAGTCGTGAAGAAGTCCGAGTGCGAATCTAGGAGTTACTTATTTCAATATTAAATAATAAGTAGCTCCTTAAAATGAATATCACAATAAATGCTGTAAAAGTTTTTATTATTACCGCGTCTCACTGCCCTTTCGGGTTGTACGAATATGAAAAAATTACACCGATGTGTTAGGGATTAGGGGGGTTTAAGAGGAAGTTCACTCGCATGTGCATAGAGGGAGAGTAGAAATCAATTTAGGGGAAAAAAAGCACCACACCGGAAATCGAACCCCGATATCCCCATTACTGACAGTCCAATATGTTCCGATAGTGACGCCTCATACTATTCGACCACCAAACCGGGTTCACGTTAAAGGTAATTTAAAGAAAAACATGTGCATAAAATATCACTAAATATTTATGAAATTATACTAATTAAATAGGCCTATACATTATTATGGTCTTCGATATAACTGAAAATGGATGTTCAAAAATTATTTGTCTTCAGTGCAAGATTTTAAAATCAGTTTATCCAAAGCGCTCATTCCCCGGCTTTACAATGGCCTCCAAGCCGCCTCTTAATGACCATTGCTGGTAATTGTTACTATACGGGTTGTGCTCATTAAATAATTAGTAGGCCTGCCCTAACAATTGTGTTGTATTTTTGTTCCACGCCTTATTACCAGTCCAGGTTGTATGGCATTTAATTACACTAATGGGCGAGGAAGGTATCATTGATATGAAATTTCCCCAAATTTGCGTGGAGGGAGATTGGGAAACCATTCAAGGAAAACAACCTTCAATGCAACCAGTCAGGATTTGGACCCTGACCTCCCCATCACTGGAAAACCAGACTGTGTGGGTCTTAATTATTGTATAGTAAATTGGGGAATATGGGGGTCTTGTCACACAGCCGCCAGAGAAAAAAATAATCAATTTTTCAGTAAATTGCTATGTAGATCGTATTCTGGGAAAAGTTTGGATTAATTTAAATTATTATTGCAAACATATTACTCACGATTTATTAACGGGGAAATCTTAATGTTAAATGATGTACAATTTAATGAGCACGTTTGTATCTTTAAAGTAATTCGGCGGCGTCAAGTCTCATAAAAGAGCAAATCTAGCGCCACCAGGCCCTTTCCACACCACCGGGTGATCGTGATTTCCATGAATAGAACACCCCACCAAAAGAAAATGTTACCTCTCGATTCATCAAGTGAGTAGTAAGAAAACATCAGTTGAGGTCTCGGCTAATGCACTTTTGTGGTAGCAGCCTTCTAGAACTATAGAAACGGCGGCGATTGAAGCCACAGGTATTAAAAAAAAATAAGAAAAAAGTCGTGGGGAAGGCGGGAAGTGGGAGGAGATAATGAGGGGTTAGGGCTTGACTTAATCTCGTCTGCATGCATGGACCCTGTGGGAGTCTGTTATTAATGGAGATTCCCTCTCGTTTCCTAAAACACAGTCTGTGTCGGAAAAACAATAACACAGCACACAGCGTGAATATTTGGACATCCCTATATATATAACATGATTCCGACAGGAAGAAAGACTAACGTTGACCCTATTTTTTCAAAAGTGGCACATGACTTTAAGGTATGAATGTACTAAAATGGTTTTATTAACATTTGTCACTGTAACACTGTACAGTCCTTTACACTGTAAACCTGCCAGTATTTCCAAATAATTATCTACAACCGTGTTAGAGGAAAAAATTTCAGCCCAACAGATATTGTCACCCGGTTTGGTGGTTGAACTACCCGAGCCGCAGGGGTTTCCATCTTAAAAGTGATCGAGGGTCATAAGTGAATCCCCGAGGCCACATCATAATCGGATACATTTTTTATTGGTCAAGTTATGGAAAAATGAAAACAGATATTTAATTGTGAACATAATAAGTGTTAATTTAAACATGTTTAACTACACACTATACGAATTTTACTACTAAAACATCCTACTATTGATACGTCAAAATAATTCAGCCGATGTAAGGAAGAGATTAAACATGGACATCAGTTGTGGCTTTCATGGATTTTACCCGCACAAATCGAAGCTTTCCGTTTCGTTTCTAGGCTAAAAACATCAATTGTACTACAGTGGATTATTTTTTCTAGAAACTTGGTGGACCTTTAAAAAAAAGCATTGTAGGCCGCCAGTTAGAAATCACTGGTCTTTGACGTCACTCTCATGGTCTACTGAAGATTTGTTTCTCCTAAATAGTTTTCCAATCTCCCTTCACGCAAGTGCGGTTACACGTCCTGTAAATTCAACCTTCCCCATCCCTAACACATTCGAGTAATTAGTTTGTATGCGTATATAGCGCAAATGGGTTGTGAGACGCGATGTGAAAAACCATAAACCAGCAACCCGGTATTTTCGGCTGAAATTGTTTTACAAACAAAAGCTAGCCTATGTGTTAGTAGTTAAAATAAAATGCGATCCATTAATGTTCTATTTGACTGCCATTTTACATATAATATAGATTCCACCACGTTTTAATACTCGTTTGGGGTGTAAAACAATTACGGAGGAAGAATTTAGAGGAAAATGTACCCGCATGAAGAGCGTGGGAATCAATTTTTTAGTCTACATTTATTTGAGGTATTTAATGTGCTCGTTCTGAGCTGACTGATAATATCAGTACATGACCTATAAACTAACTTAAATCTAGGTAGACACAACACCCAGACCCCCTGACGTTATTTATTCACAGTAAAAGGTGAAACCCACAATTCACCAAACATATTTTTTTCGGCCATGCCTAGGAATCGAACTCGGAACGCTTAGTTAAACAGACAGGCACGCTACCTACTGAGATAAGGTGTCGGACTAATCCATTTGATATAATAACCCTTAGTACTCCCGGACATGATTCGAACTCCGACCTTCCCATCACCGGCAAATCATATTGGATGAGCCTTACCGACATCTAGTCCACATGTCCACTGGTTTGACTCTCAACATCGCTATCCAAATCATTTGTTCGTCTTCACGCACTGATATGACGTTATTTAGTTCTACTGCTAATAGCCCTCTTCAGTGGCAGAATGGTCTAAGGCGTCACTCTCGTCTTATACTGGCTTGGTGATAACAGGGCGATCTATTTCCTTGCATATGCGGGTAGGATAACTATAAAATAATTATTACCTCATCCCTAATCCACTATAGTTGACTAATTATCATACATGCGTATAACCTAAACAGGTAGTAAGACATGGTGATTAAAACTATTACTAGTATTGCCTTTTATTAAAGTGTATATGGGTGGAGCTAATTATTAATACATTAGTACAGTAATAACAATTTGAAATGCGATTTTCAATTAAAAGGTTGTCTTGAAACACAATTTAAAATTTTGCATAATCTAGATTCTAGAACAACACCTGTGAACCCGCATTGATGATCACGTAGGCTTAAACGTCAAGATAATTTAATCAATGGCTTACCGGTGACTGGGAGTTAGGGGTTCTAATCTAATCGGATGTACAGAAGACTTTTTCTTAAATGATTTCCCACTCTCCCTTCATGCAGATATAGGTACATTTTCACTAAATTCTACCTTCCTTATATCTACTCCAATAGTATAATTAAATGCAAAGTCTATATCTCATGTCTATATTAGACGTATATGACCCTTTACATTCACTCTGGTGGCCACGTGGTTTAAGGCGCCAAGATCGCAATAGATTTTGATTTCTTGTGAAGAGTAGGTTGAAGTTCGAATCTCACCCGGGTGCTATAGAGTTGGTTTAGCAAGTATGATATATCCATATGTTGTTTTCTCATTCTCTACACGATAGTGAGGATGCATTTGATATTCACTATACTCCTCATTCTCTAACTCTTTAAGTGTGGTAACTGAACAAAATAATTATTCGTTGTTACATCAACATAACCTGAAACGGTGAGCACAAACGTGGTCTAAACGTAAAGCTCACCCAATCTGGTGGTGGGAAGTTTAAGGTGGAAATGTAGGGGATGCGAGAAAAGGGAAATGTTTTTACAGTTTTTGTAGATATACGTTTTTTGGCCAAATTGAATCAAATATTTCTCCAGTAGAAACATGGAGTTTAATTGTCTTCACATGCTAACCTCAAGAGTTCATGAATATCTTTCAAGGGTGTCCTGTAATTTAATGACAACTTTTTATCTTCATTTAAAAAGTTTCTCGTCTAATGTCACTATGCTCATAAGAGAAGATCAACAACTGTATATAGCTCCACGTTTCTACTAACGCAAAATGCTATTTATTTTGGAAAAAAAAAAGTTTTACTATAAAAACTGCAAAAATACTGCCCTTAACTCGCGTTACCTACACTGCTTCCTTCAGTTTTAGAATCGCAGCAGGGTGGACTGAAGGTGGTAGATCCTAACTCTACCTCCAAGCAAATGTGTATACATTTTCTCTAAAAGCTATCTTTTCATCCCTACCACATTAGTGAAATAAGCAATGTTTGGTGGCAGAATGGTCTAAGGCGTCACTCTCGCAATATACTATGGTACATAAGGCGGGTAGATTGGGGTTCGAATCCCAAACAGATGTACTGAAGGTAGTTTTTCCTAAATTGTTTTGCATTCTTCCTTCATACAAATGTGGGTACTCTTCCTCAAAATTTAACTTCCTTCATCCCTAGCACATTGGTACAATTAGTATATATATATATACGTATAACCCAAATTGCTCTATTAAGACGGGATGCTAAGAAACAACCATCAGGTAAGTCGAATGCGGATAGCCCGATAGGTGTACAAATAAAAACATAAAATACATCAATACAAAAAACTTAATTATATGGGAGAGAGTATTTAAGCAGGTGTCTCGAATCCATTAAAGTGTCACACACGCAATCTCTTTCAAATAATGATTTCCACCCGCCTCGCTAAACACAAATTAGAAAGTGAACGAACCTTTCCAATGCTATCTGGCGATTTTTAAACCTGTCAAGCGTTCATTTACACAGTCTATAAATAAGATTAAAATTAAAATAAATTTGCATGTCGCATTAAAAACAAGTAATGACTATTTTCTGACATTTCACTCGTTTTAATATCTGCTGTTTAATTGAATGCGTTCCTTTCGATATCCTAAATATCTGTCGACTATTTTTTTATTTCGACATGGATCATTCTAAATAGAACATTTATAAATGGATACAACTCAAGTAATAAAACTGTTCTATCATTGTTTAGCAACGTATTATATTATTTATTCCAAAGGATTTTTTTGCATTAGTCAAGTAATTATGGAAACAAACAAGTGTGAATCGAGCTATGTAGCATTTAAAATTAAAATAAAGGCTGCCATTACACGTGATAGGTTGATTAAGAATGCCCCTTTGGGAACTTTACCTAGTGGTCCCTTGTTTGATCCTGGACTCTACCATCAACCAGATATTATAATTTCTAGTGTTGGCGTAGAGGGTATAGTATTATGGTTGCTGTGCTACGTAAAGTTAGTTTGTATTTGGACTGTTATAGTTTGTATTTATAAAGTACCGTTAAATAATTGTTGGCCTATTTTTAAATAATACAAAAAACACGTTCCAACCGATTCCTATAAATGTTTATTTAAGTTAATAAAATGAGAAAACATTTTATCACAAAATAAACTACTAAAATACATGCCTTTCCTATTGAACAAAATAAAATTAAAAAAAGTTGCGTCACGTGACTTTTTATTAGAGACATAATTTATGTAGAGTATGTATTCAATGGTCAACCACGATGATACATTGGTTAGTTCGTGCTTTGTTTACGTAACGAAACTATTTAAATAGGCATAGTCGCATTCATCTGCGTCGAATATATTTGTTCGTTAGACACCCTGTACTCGCTAGTTTGGAGATGGGAGATTAAAAACAGCGCCCCCGGTGATCAGTTAAGAGAGGGGGATGGGGTACGTTATAGCGAAGAGGGGGTAAGGGAGAGAACAAGAAGTCAGTGGTACGTGGGAAGAGGAGGGGAAGGGTATTACTAGGTACGCGCCGAAGGGGAACCCAGAATTAAGGAAATCACCTTGATTATTATACAAAGTACAACGTACTACTAGTCAAGTCTGTCCTACCTGACCCAACTACACTTGGGGAGATAATCTTGTCTGCACCATGACACGGTACACTCGCTGGGCGTAGCAAGTGGAGCACACACTACCATATTTATTTCCCAACCGGGTCTTAGTACCTTTTCAGTTTATACACATACATTAACTACGATTATGGGATAGGGATGAGAATTTTACTATTTCAAAGGAAATATACCTGCATTTGCGTGGAGAGTGGCAAACCATGTAAGGAAAAACACCCTCAGTACTCCTGACTGGGATTCAAACTCCGATCTCCGAGTCACCGGCATTCCATTCTAACACGAGGATGAATTATTAAACCTCTGAAGTGGGTGTGCTATATTTATATATTGCTATATCGTGCTATATTGAACAAGAAGAGACTATATATATACACATAGTCTAGACTAGAAGAGACTATATATATATATATATATATATATATATACATAGTCTATATATTTTTGTGTATAGCTAAGAAACTATTGATTTTAAAAAAAGTATATATTTAAAATAATATACTCTTATTTTTAATAGTAGGCTACTTCAACATTACTATGAGGTAAACTATTTATCTCAAATATTTAAGGAAATGTGATAAAAAATTTGACATTTCTGCTTATGTAAAGTACCCTCAAAGTAATTTTTCATGGGTTTT